>JAPYZJ010003745.1:0-19713 GCA_030522765.1 Ophioninae sp. B BG-2022a | reverse complement strand
GCAAATATTGTTGACTTCGTAGGGTAAGATGACATAGCACCCATTGGCTTAAGATGGCATAGTGTCATCTTATCTTACATAATTGGCAACATACCCAATGCTCTTCTGGCTTCGATTTACTATATAACTCGTTGCAATAAAAGCACGCAGTATCTGAGTCATCAACAATTACGACTTAGATGCTGCGTGCCTTTATTGCAACGAGTTTTATAGTAAATCGAAGTCAGGAGAGCATTGGGTATGTTTCCAATTGCGTAAACGTAGTACTACATTCTATGTGCTGGCGTTTCAGCAAGAAAAAAGGTGTTCAAATGCGAATTATGCACTGAGAACTAATCTATGTCAACTTAGACTGACGTGTGTCATCTTACCTACTTCGACATGATTGGTGTTTTTGTTATTTTATTTCCGTGTTGTTATTTAGTTAAGCGTTAAGATACGTGTGTATGCTTTGTAAATAAAAGTTTTTAATGTACATATACTCTTAGATTTATTTTTTTATCACCTTTGAATAATCAAATATTTGCCTCCAAACAAAAAGTTTGTCTTCTTAAGCACAATTCCCCTATACAGCGTCAATTGAATTCAAACTTAAACTTATAAAGAGAAAAACAGGGAGAACAAAATTCCAGCCCAAATCCCACAGGTAAATGCTTACTTATTAAAGAAAGAAAAGTTCAAACACAAGTAACACATACATTTTTGCATTAGGGTATACAGTGATAAAGAGAAGGCCAGGAGTAAAAGAGTGATGGATGGTGATTGAGAATCCTAGACGTGTTGCTCTGACTTGAATCGTTCTGGTCGATTTCACATGGATATAGGACACCTTAAGGAGAAAAGTTTTTCGAGCACCTGAAAGAGAGAGGGAGAGTGGAAGTTCGAGAGAGAGAGAGAAGGAGACTGAGATCGAAAAAAGAGGGAGGGAGAGAAATGGCAAGAGTTAAAGTAAAAGAGAAAGAAAGACTGCGATCCTTTTGTAACTGGGGAAGGGCTTGTCCATAGGAAAGAGAGTTAAAGAAAGAGAAACAGATCGAAAAGGTAAACGGGAGGAAAGGAGACAGCAGCTACTCGAGAATCTCTCCACGATAGGAACCACATCTACGTAATAGACTCTCATTTATAATACAAAGCGTCCGGATAGTAGTGGGCGAAACCCTGGTGAATTTAAATTGCAAAAGGGGGCAAGAAAGAAGAGTGAACTGAAACAAAAATGAGAGAGTAGGAGAAATAGAAAGAAAGAGGAAGAGAGGGAGAAGAAAGGAGACGACGAAGGCAAATGGAACCTCCAATGGTACTTTAAATTGTCGATGCGAGCCGAATACTGGAATTGCCGTCATTCCCGTACGAAAAACCCCTCTCGATCCCACCCTCTTGCTTTCCAACCAACAACAGACGTCCTCTAAATACGGCATTTATACGTACTGGAATATTCAACGTCAATTTTTTTCTCGTTCTCATACGCCTAGGAAAATTCCAAAGTTTTTATCTTGCCTTGCAAAACGAGTCAGGGTTGAAAGCTTCTACGATTGAATCAGCCAGGGTTCATTATTCCACCTCGTCATAGGTCTACGTATCATGCCTATGAATTCTTGTGTGTCTGTACTCTGAATGAATAAATTACTAGGGTTACTTTCGACTGCACTGTCTGATGTCGTTATTGAAATGAACTTTATCCGCTTAGTTGTTTCGTTATCGTTTCGTAGCTATTGTGAATTAATGGTAATGAATAAACAGACGTTAAGAGGCAAAACAATGAGGGCCTTTAAAGTTGCTTAAAAGACGCCTTTTGGAAATCATGGTGGCCCAGTAAGTTATCCCTGTTGATGGATAAGCGTACATGTGTGTTTTAGAAGAAATCATTTTTCAATTTAAAGTATAGGGAAAATTAACAGGAAAGGAAAAGTATAAGAAAAATTAACAGGAAACGAAAAGTATAGGAAAAATTAACAAGAAAGGAAAAGTCCAGGAAAAATTACCAGGAAAGGAAAAGTATAGGAAAAAAATAACAGCAGAAATTAGTCTGTATAAAAATATTTAAAAAATGGAATAGGATTGGCAAACATATCTCGTAAAATTACTCCATGTATAAAAGAAGGTAAGAAAAGTACATGATTATTATCGACATATTATCTAACAATCGAATTCAGTTAATACTACAAAAGATCTAGTTTTTATTCGTATTTCTCTTGAAGGGTAAACGCCTTTGCTCTTTTACTCATCTTCGTTTTCCTCCTTCTCTTCTTTCTCCTTCTTTTCATCCCTGATTTGGTAACAAATATAATTAACGTTTTGTTTGTATTCAAACAATTGTTTTTTTAATTAATTATGGTTTCTCGACAATAGGTCCTCAGAATTCCTCGAGCTAGAATTTCCAGGCTTATCATTGTACTGTCCTCGAATACATATATATACATGCACGCAGCATTTTTGTTTGTTTGTTCATTTCAACATGTGCCCACACGAAAGAGCCATCTCGGACCATTCTACAGTGACCTTAATGTGTCTTGGTCCACGTGTACGTGGATGTACCCCCGAAGAGTACCAAACTTCCACCAAAGAAATATATCGCGTGGTCTCTCGTGGCACGATGAGTCTCACGTGATAACCCGCTCTCCTCTTTACGTCACTTTTTGTCTCACATCCTCGAAGCTGCACTATCTCGCTGTTGAGCAATGTTGGCACCTTGTAAAAATCGCTCAACTTATATTCCATATATCAAGCGCGATAATAACGAGGGGATGCAGAACGAGGACGAGAGACGACCACGTCTTCCTCGTGCCATAAACTCTTAATGACTCTCGAGTTCTCAACTATAAATTTTCCACGTTGGGGAAACTTCTCAACCAGGTGAATGAAAATTTAACCGAAGACACTGCCACTTATCCTCAAGAGAATAGGAACCGTTCGCAACCGAAAAAGAAAAATGATATTCATTTTTCGGATTAAGGAAATGGAAGTGTGACTTAAGTACTTCATTGTATACTTAAGGGCATAAGCAACATCGAGATAACCTCACAAATTTTTGAAATCCGTTTTCTCAGCGGCGATTAAATTTTCGGCCAAAAATCGAGCATCAGTCTTTGTAGAATTCATAGAGACAGAAATAGATGCTTGAATTTTACGATAAAAATGTTACGTCCTTGAGAAATTGCGATTTTTTAATTTTGACTGTGTCTCTCGCACTCGTGTGTCACGTGGTACGTCTTTGACATGTCCTTAAGCATGTGCTTCGAATATACAAGGTACAAACATTTAAAAACACGAAACACAAATCCAACATTTTTTCGGCCTTTTTTTGTTAATTTTTTAATATAAAAAAGCAATTATAGCTTTTTATAAACATTACTCTGAAGTTTGCAGAACTTTAACTTTCTGCACGACCGTTAGTTCCCGAGTAATTAATTATCAAAGTCATAAGAATCATTTTTCATACTTTATCGTACAGTCATCGTACCCAGAGCGCCAGACTGCTCAAATGAAAGGAAAATAATCACGGTAAAAGCGTTTTTAAATAAAATTATCAAAAATATATTGATGCCCGTAGATATTTCGAAAGACGAGCAAAAATAGGAAAAAAAGATTTTCTCCACTTTCTTTTTTATGAATGCCCTAAATCGATCGATGATAAGAATATTCGACTATTAAAGACAATTTGTGAATAACGATTCGTTGCATAGTATCTGCTAAACACCGATTGAGATTATTTGATCGTTTATTGACTTTCGTTGTTTTTTATTTAAATTTTATTTCCATACTTAATTTAATTTTTCGTGCTTTGCAACGAGTGGTACGACAATCTTTTATTTGCCTAGGGCGGCTAACGGATCAAATCTACCACTGATTGTATATCTGATCACCCTCTGCCTATCTTCTTCTCGTTTTCTCCCTTTATTCAAAAACGATGTACCGGAAGCTAAATCTAATATCCAGTCCTATAAAACACGTTTAAAGTTACATGGGTCGTTTTTCTTTTTAACCTACAATAAAACGACGTTTTTATTTTTATTTTTGTTTTTTAACTACACATAATTGTGATTTCTGTGGGATTAAAAAAAAAGTTGCTTCTGTGTTTTCATTAGGACTAATCAAAGTTTCCTTTTCGGCTAATAAAAATTCTTTTTTAACGTCGATTTGTTTAAAAAATCGTGTGCATTCTACGGAAAACAAACGTATAAAATATGCTGCTTAGAGAAAATGAAAAATTACATAATATTAATAGATTAAAAAAATGGACGTTTATTCGAAATTAAAAAAACCGTAAATATCAATACTCCGACGAGATGCCATAATAAGACGAAGGACAGACTATTGTAGGTTAAAAAGAAGAACGAGCCACATAAATTTGCTGCCTGCTTATAACGACACTTTTTGTAATGATGCAACTCTATCCATTGGGAAATTCGAGATCCCCTATTATTATCATCGATCCATTCCTCTTTATCATGGAGACAGGAAAATTTCGTTTGGAAAACAAACGTGCGGGCTTTCGTGGATTGAAGAAAATCCGGGATCTCAATGAATGACGGATAATAGAGTGGGTATGTTCTTGCACACATACCCAAGTCTGTTTGCACGAGTGCAAATCTAGTTGACGTTTCCTCTTCGGTAAAAAAAAGTACCCTCTCGACCCTGTGGCAAAGCCGGTGTGCCAACTGAGTCTGAAACCTTGACTTTATTCCGTGAACGAAGTTCGCTTGAGATTGGTCAATTCATCTCGATTCCTGTCCATATAAAACCGCGGCAAACTCCGGAACACTCTGGCTTACGTGTAAAGCGGGTAGTATTTTTCACTGCCGCCAATACGTAGATCTTCCATGAAAACGAAAAGCACTCGATTCTCGTCGGTTCAATTATTTTCGTTTTTTTTTCTGTTATTTAAAAATCTGACCAACGTGAGTTACAAATTCATGACGTACGATTTCACAGTTTTTTTTTTGTGATATTATTTCGTGGATTAATTTTTCAACCTAGGACCCTAGGCTATATGAAACGAAGACTCCATACCGGAGATTCTTCAATACTTCACGGCAACGCTGTTAATACATTTTTTTTGTTTGATCGATAAATTTTTTTTTTTAATTAATAAACTATTTTTTTACTTTCTTTTTTATGGGATCCTAAAAAACTGGAGAATGGAACAGAGTAGGTTCGAGTACTCGAGTACGAATTTTCCAGCCTGAAAAAGGTTTAAAAGACTTGAAAAATGAGTAGCAAAGAGAAGTAGGATTATTTTTCATAGAGATACGACAATAGTATTTTTCAAATTTCAAATAAAATAAAAAAAATTGATTTTGAATCTGCCATGAACGGCCGTTAAGAAAGATTTCTTTACGAGAAGAAATATTGCGTTTGGGCGTAAATCAGGTTACGTGAACTTGAGACATTGGACTTGACATCAAAAATAAGTTTTTTATATAATTTAAAAATAGGTTTAACGCAGGCTGGTGGTTTGTGTATTACAAAAGAAATTGGTCTTGGGAAGCTCAGAGAAGGCTCTCAATTTTGACTCGGGTAATAAATTTAATATAAATTTAATTAAATTTAAATTTATATTAATTTAATTTTTAATTAATTTATTAATAATTTTTATTTATTTTAATAAATAATAAATCTTTTAAAAATAAATTTAATAAATCGGGGATTAAATTTTTTTTTAATCGATTCTTTTGAAGAATGCAACCTCGAACTCCAAATCGAGTAACGTACACACCTGACGATGCTATTTCGTATTAAACTTAAGAATTTTCCTGCGTAAGGTTAACGCCGTTTCGACGGTAAAAATGATCACGAATCTCATTAGTTCGGCCGAATTTGCCGTCGTGAGAATCAAGCACAACGCGATTGGGTCGCCCGTACCAATGACCCGTGATAATTGCGACCGTGTGGCGCTTGTTCTCCTCGTGAATTTCATGCCACACCGTATCTCGTTTCGTGCGATCGCAACGCGGCTTGCTCTGATCATAAGGTGTACGATCGTGCAAACGATCGTATCCGGTTATCCTCATATCCGACGATTTGAAGTTTTTACGATTGCCGAAGTAGGTCATCGAATCACGCGAGCCAAAAGGCTCCGCCTGTGAATCAAACCATTTTCCTGATTATTAATTACGTTTAGAAGAATCGTTCGTCCGAGATTTTTAATGATAAAAGTATTCGATCGAATATTTATAGATTAAGTTTTGGAGAAGATGGGTTTATAATCTTTGAAAATTTATTGTCGAAAAACCATAATAAATGAAACAGTCATTTTTATCAAAAACGAAACTTTATATTTTTTTATCAAACCTTCATGACTCTCACAAATTACAAATATAATTACATCAATCATTTTGAAAAAATTACGATTGGTCATCTTTCCCAGCTTCTCGATGAAAAGATTTTCAATGTTGGAACGCAATGAAGATGCATTTTTTTTATTTTCGAATTTCTTCTGGCACATTTCAGCTTCGAAAATCATGTAAATATTTATCAAAATTCTCAATTAACGATGTACCAAAAATCTGCGATATATCATATTGTATAATCATGAAAGTTAATAAATGATACAAATTTTGTTGCATTCCATCGACGCAAGCTTGAATCCTATTTGTTTCTTTTTTTTTCACGTTTTATTACCTTAAGTCTGGCAAATCACACTTTTTCAACGGCTTTCTCTTCTACTTCTATTTTTTGCTTTTTAATATGATTTGCAGACGTCGAAAGAATGGTTACGTTAACGGACTTTGTTTTATTCACTATTACGTTTAAGGACGTTTTACTTAATTATTAATTTTTTTCGTAGCAAAAAAAAGAAAAGCTTAGAACCGCTTTGGAATAAATCGAAACTTATGCCATCTAAGATGAATGGATTTAATTGCAGTATTTCAAAACTCAAAAGGAACTGAACAGGAATTTCCGGCAGATTTTTCAACTAGAGTTGCGTTGTGAACCTTATATTATAACTTTTTTTTTATCTGGGAAAGATGGTTTGTTTATCGTTTTTTATGTATATAAGTTTAAGAAATAAAGACATGGTGGAGTCTAGTTTCAAATGTTTTTCAGATTGAGAACTATTTTTGTATGAAATAATTTGTAATATACGAAAAAATGGTACAACTAGTAATTCCATTATGACCAGTAACACATTGCTATTTAAGATAATATATATCGACGAAAAACAAAAAAATTCCAGTAGCTGTTAAAGCACAACAAATAAATACATGACTAAATACAAAAATGTATGTTTACCACTGTAAATAATTTTACGTGTAAATAATATATTGAAAAACTGTATTCTGATAAATAACGACATTCCTAAATCTTTATAAAGGAGTTGTAATTAAAAATATATATTTTTTAAATAATTAAATGCTAATTTAATGATTATAATAAAAATATTCTCTAATCATTAAAAATAATAATTCAGGAAAACGAAAAATAATATTTCTTTATATTCGAAGGCTAATTAAGGGACTTTTAATCATTTTGTATATATTCTTTTCAATGAGAGCCAATTAAGGAATGAGAATTTGTTGAATTTTTCAACTCCGTAGTGAGTTCAAAGGTACCATAAAAAAAAATATCGTAATATCCGCAAAAAAAATAAAATAAAACTTTCACGTCATCATAATTAGAGTCCGGAATGAATAATAAATTACTGCTTGAGCGTGGAGAGAAAGAAGACAAAAAAAAAAAAACAACTCACTGCCTCGGAACGAAATAGTTTCGGTATAACCTCCTCTCGAGCTTTCATGTAATTCCATGGCGTTACAAATTCAGCACGAGACCTTGATGACATGATGTCCGGTTGAATTTTTTACACGATGCACTCTTTTTCCTCATTCAAAATTGTTCACTGCCATGAATTACTGAGGATGCCAGGTCCATCCGTCTTCCCCAGCACACCCCTCTTTTTTAATCCTTCCCTCGCCCAGGGCCATAGATATCTCTCGTCCGCTCGTAAAAAAACATGTGAATTAAAATTTAAAACAAAGACCGAAGGCGAACAAGAAATAAAGGTGCGGAGACTAATGCGTCTCGCGAGAGTGGATAGCCGCGCCATCTGTCGTGAACGGAGCATTGCTCGTGGAACGAGAAACACAACCACGAATCTCAGAGGGTTTACCTCCGGTAATCTCGCGACTTTCAACAAGAATATCACTTTTATAGCCATCAACGATAGTACATCGAGAATTCTTTTGAAAAATTGCACCATCCCAACTCGTATATTTTAATAAGCTCCGACTAAACGTTTTTTCCACGTTAAAGGTTCTCTTTTTGGCGTGGGGTAGGAAATCCGAACTTTGAACGACCAGAAGGCTCAAAATTCCGAATTTGAATTTATCGAAAATACAAATTTCGTAAATTTTTGGCTTTGTTTGGGTTTGTTTAGAATCAAGCGTTTGAATGGGTTTGTTTAGGTTTATTTGGGTTTGTTTGGGTTTCAAATCAAATTAACGAACACAAACAAACCCAAACAAATTTCGTAAATTTTTACGAAATTTTTAGTTTCAGACTATTGAAATGCGGAATTTTGAGCTATCTGGTCAATCGAAGTTCGGGTTTCCTACCCCACCCCATCCTTTTTTCTTGATAGATATTTAACGTTTTTTTCAATAAAGAAAAATTAAAGTACTTCAGAATGGGAAAAACTTAGTCCGAAATGGAGAAACCATCGATTTACCAGTCTCAATTATGTCGTGCATGTTTAGGTTTACAAATAGCTAATTTAATAATAACACAATTAATCGCAGTAATTAATTTGATAATCGATTAGTTAATTAAATAACAGAAAATGTAGAAGCAAACATTAATTTAATAACAAATTAAGTAATTAATTAGTATTAAGATTAAAAGCAGAAGTTAATTTAATAATAGCTTAGTGCTAATTTAATATTAGGTTAGTAAAAAGACATCCATTATTTTTCCAATAGATGGCTTTAGTTATCTGTATCTCTCGTTATGTAAGTCTGATCGGGTTACTCTAGATGGCGTTAGAATTATGAGATTTAATGGTAAACGAACTTTTCCGACCCCAGAAAATAATGGATTTCTTTTTACGACCAGTAATAATAAATTAACACTTAGTAATGTTATTTTTCCTCTTTAAATAATAATTGATGCTAAATTCAACAATATTGGCATGGGCTTAAGTGAAGTTCGTTCAGTGACTGTACATTTGTTCCAACTGAACAACAAAAAAATCTTTTATTATCAACGATTACTTAAAAATTCGAAATTGAGTTTTCGAATTATTGACGGCTAATTCATCGTTAAAATAAATCTTTCTCTATTTTATAAATGGACTTCTAAACGCGACAACGCTATCTATTTATGTCAAACTAGGCCTAATAGATCGCTTGATCCTTAATCTTTATTACATAATATTATAAAATTTCAAATATCAATTCAGTAAAACCTAAACTTGACTGTCGACTTTATTATTTTTCTAAAAAAAAAAATTTGATTAGTATCGAGAAAAGGAAATTCTTAAAAAAAAATTCAATCTGTGGAACGTCGAGATTCAAACAGTGTGATAAAAAAATGTGAGAATTGAATATCAGAGAATCCAGAGCAAATCCAGAATGCAACTTCATATGAGTGTTTTATAATTACGATGTTGTGTTGACATCTATGGTCAGCACATTTTTTAGTTATTTCTCTTAAATGTTTATTTATGCGATTATTAACTTTTGATTGGTTGGAGATTTTTTAATTTAATTTTGCAACAATTTGATTTTTGCATATCTGACACTTTTAGGGAAGTAAAAAGTCTTCAATGTAAATTTGGCGACGGTTGGGTGGGCAACAATTTATTTGTCTCTCTTTCTCTCTCTCTCTCTCTCTCTCTCACCCTTATTCATGCGATTATTAAATTTTGATTGGTTGGAGATTTTTTAATTTAATTTTGCAACAATTTGATTTATGCGTATCTGACACTTTTAGTGAAGTAAAAAGTCTTCAATGTAAATTCGGCGACGATTGGGTGGGTAACAATTTATTTGTCTCTCTCTCTCTCACCCTTATTTATGGGATTATTAAATTTTGATTGGTTGGAGATTTTTTAATTTAATTTTGCAACAATTTGATTTATGCATATCTGACACTTTTAGTGAAGTAAAAAGTCGTCAATGTAAATTTGGCGACGATTGGGTGGGCAACAATTTATTTGTCTCTCTTTCTCTCTCTCTCTCTCTCTCTCTCTTCTCTCACCCCCGCTCATACAATTCCGAGTAACGTCACCGAACTCGGCTGAAATAGTCCGGGGGATTCGACGTCCATCAGCGGGGTAGTCGCATAACTCACGTGACAGGACAGTCGTGGGACATTCGTCTCTCGTGTGCATTGTCGTGATACGTGAGTAACCCGAGAGTACGTGCACTCCAAAGGGGTCTTCTTGGATCGAGTCTCGAGATATTCTCTCCTCGAAGTACACAACTGCAACTGCTTCGCTCCTATCTAATCCGACGTATAGAATATACGTCCACCATCCAATACAATACCACTGGCTTCGTAAGAAATCTGAGATGATGACAACAAATTCAAACACCTGTGCACGTACGGTTTAAAAGACTTGGGTGCCTGGAGAAAACAGTGAAAATTGTGCTGTCGAGTATTCCCCATAAAAAAGACCACTTAATTGCACTTTTAAGTAATAAGATTAATTTCATAATCATTTATGGAATTTTAATAATTAAAATTTAGTTTTTTTATGGAAGAAGCCCACCGTGACGTTTTGAAAAAATCGAATTTATTACATGTACTTTTTGTCATTTTAGTCATTATTGTCGATGCGATGTTTTTTTTTTAAACTGTATCTTAAAGCATCTTTAATTAGAAGCTCCTTTACGGAGAAGCCCATCGTGACGTTTTCAAAAACCGATTTTATTGCATGTACTTTTTGTCATTTTAATCATTATTGTTGATGTATTGTTTTTTTTAAATAACTATATCTCAAAGCATCTTTAATGAAAATAATATTTTTTTTAAATTAAAATAATATAAAACACCCCCTTAATTGTCGCTTCTCATCAGGGCACTTGTACGAGTGAAAAAAATTGTTGCCACGATTTTTGCATCGAATAATTTATTGCATGTACTTTTTGTCATTTTCATCATTACTACTGATGTGTTGTTTTTTTTAAATAACTATATCTCAAAGCATCTTTAATGAAAATAATACTTTTTTTTTTAATTAAAATAATAAAAACCAGCCCCTCAATTGTCGCTTCTCATCACGATAATTATTATATAATTATAGTGAATCGATATAATCGGTGAATCGATATAATCAGTGAATCGATATAATTATAGTGAAAAAAATTGTTGCCACGATTTTTGCATCGAACAATTTATTGCATTTACTTTTTTTCATTTTAATCATTACTGTTGATGTGTTGTTTTTTTTTAAATAACTATATCTTAAAGCATCTTTAATGAAAATAATCATTTTTTTTTATGAAAATAATAAAAAAACAATGCCCCTTCAATTTTTCAAAATTGAATAGACGACTTCTCCTTATCTATAGCACTCTATATGACTGATATCAAGCTGAGATCTCGCTTTTATTGATAAATCCTATATATATATATGTACATATGTGTATAAGGCGATATATGTACACATATACAATCACACTCACACATACAGGCACGTATTAGTGAAGTGATCGGTTAAGGTATGGCAGACTTAGCTGCAGTAACGTTGAGCTCTCACCACTCTACTAGTGACAACGTTTCGAATGGACAGAAGAAGTTGCAGCTTAAAGACGAAAGGGTTTATAAACGTGTGTATATAAGTGTACATATGTACGGGTAAAGATATGTTTATTCGTATGGGCAACTTGGAACTGAGATAGCTGCAACGAAGAGAAGAACCAATGAAGAAGAGGGGGAAAGAGGGAAAGGGATGAAAAAGGATGAAGGCGGCTGAGAGGGCAAAGAAGAAGCAGCCTGATGGATGCGAGGAATACCGAACCGCGTATATACGCGCTTTCTTAGCTGCAAGAGTAAAAGGAAGAGGGAGAGAGCCGGAAAAACCAAACGAAGGAATGGGAAAAAGAGGCTATGTGGTACGTTTAGGATTTTTCTTCATTTTTATTTATTTATTTTTTTTCGAAATGAGACATTACATATAGGGTAATTCGGAGAGTGGCCTTAGTAACTTTGAGGACTTATTGTCTGGAAATTACGATAAACAAAAGAAACATTTTCATCGCAAAGGAAATTTTTTTTTTTTCTGGATTTGATGATGATCGATACATGGAGTTACGTCAATTATGAAAAATGGATTTTAATAATTTAATTAATCACGATCGATAAATAAATCATTTTGATAATTCGATCGATGAATATTTATATTAATTTGTTGTTTAATCTTGATCATTATCGTTAATCGAAGTCAAATCAATCATGGAATCAAACAAAAATTAATACAAATTTAGTTATCAAACCTTGATAATAATCAGCCAATTCTATCATATCAATCATTTAAAAAAAACATTACCATTGAGCGACCTTCCCAATGTCCGGGCTTAATGACCATAGGACTCGTGGGTAGATAGTTAGTGCTCTTTTTTTGTCTTTTTTTCTTTTTTCATCATCTTTCGTTTCTTCGACTTTCTTCTTTTTATGCTTTTCATTTTGCTTTTATATTTTGGATGTTTTACGGATACATTTATTGATAAGGTAAAAAGACTTTATTTTGGCAGCCCACCAATAATTTACACATTTTACGATTTATTTATGTTCGCTATCGTTTATCTGAAAATTATTGTTTGCTTTTCTACACCTTAAAGGGATGATTTTTTTCAAAGTCTGAAATACGTAATTCTGAATTTATCATGAATAGGCTGAGCAACAATTTTTAATTTTTTATACTTTTACAAAAATGACGTCACTCCTGCAGCAAATGACACTCCAGATTGTAACCACTTAACGTTCAATTTTCAAAAACTGCTGAAAAAATACACCCTCAATCTTCACCAAAAGTCTAAATACGAATTTCCATAGATATTACTTCATAAATTCCCGATTTCTAAAACATCCTCTATTTAACCCATTTACAAGGAAATTTCAAAAAATCGCTTTTCGAATCGTACGTGCATCGTAACATCAACATGCACTTCAAATTTGACGTTTTTACCTTTCGCAGTTTAGGCTGTCCGTTGATGAGTCAGTCAGGACTTTATCTTTTATGTATAGATATTTATGGTTTTTAAAGTGCCGCCAATTTGGTACTTATCCAATGTTCAAAGTGGTCCTTAAAAAGCCATCAATTGAGTACTTTACTATGGGTACGTCAGGTATGATTAATCTCTCTATTAATCATACCTGGTAGGTAATTACCCAAAAAAAACATACGTTGTTCCAATCTTGGTCGAAAAATACTTTCACCCATGGCACATTTTTTTTATTATTAAATTAAATTTATTTTATTATTTTTTATTATTTATTTATTATATTTATTTATTATATTTTTTTATTATTTATTAAAAAAAATGAATTAAATTTTTTGTGAATAGTGTTGAACAGCTGATGTATTCTGTACGAGGTATTTTGGTGCAAAGCTACACCTGCTCGAATCGATCCTCCAACGACTTCAGGAAAAAGAAAAACTGTACTCGTACCTCACTTGTTTCGAACAGACTGTATATCCTTATAGGTGATGAACAATTCACACGAAGTTTTCTCCCATCAATGAAACACAACTCCGATGACAATAAGATTTAGATCCTCTCTACAACCTCCGTACATCTGCAATTTGTTCGATGCTCGTAAAACAAGAAAAGCCACCTGATCCTTTCTTTCGCCACTTCAGCTTGCGCTTTCAGTCGAACCTTGTTCCCTCATCGCATCCTACATTTTTTATATTTCAATTGATGCACTTGACTCCCGGTACCAACGGTGACATCGAAGGTACTTTTTTTCTCGTACTCTTTTCCAAGGTTTGTTTATTTGGCTGACATTTTAAATAATACATAAATCGGGTTGATCAGCTTAGACTGGAACATCTGTGGTTAGACTGACTGAACGTCATTTTTGTAGATTACAAATAAATTCTTAGTTTACGTTTTTTCGAATTTAAATTGGACAAGAAAATGAAGAAAAAAAAACAAATTTTTTAAGCCTTCATAGTGGGGTTCTCCCTCGAATATTTTTGGCACTCAAACGACTCTGATCTTTCTGTGTATGTTTTTCTCGAATATGGAATCCACAAACTATATACTCGAATTTATATTTCTCGAATTATGGAACCAATCATGCATTGTGATATCAGGACCTATGGATTTAGAAATTGAGGTGATAAACCGAGGTTTAGTAGGATTCAACTACTTATAGTTCGCTAGTGCGAGAGGGCCGATTTTCTCTCTCTCTCTCTCTGCACTTAAATGATCATTTTCTGGATGAGGAAATCCGGGAATATGCACTCTTAAGTTAAGCTACATGAGTTAAGTTAAACTATTTAGTTTAACTTTAAATTAAAAAATTAAAATTTTTTATTTAAACTTAATTTTTTTTAATTTAAACTTAATTTTTTTTATTTAAACTTAATTGTTTTTAATTTAAACTTAAAATTTTTTTTAAATGTAAGCTATTTAGTTTAACTTACCTCAAGTAGCTTAACTTAAGAGTGCACAATTTAGCTCAACACGCCTTATTTAAGGCATGTTGAGCCTTAGCATTCTGTGTATAATTATTGTTAGTATTAAGGTCTAGATTATCTTTGGCTTAGTGGCTGACTTCTTCTTTCTTTCTATGTATTATGTATATTGCAATTTTTCCAAAATATTTTTAATTATCATCTTTTTATTATTCTTTACTGCTTATTCCTAATCTTTTTGTATGATTTTTTTCTTTTGTTATAAAAATTGTTGCCCAATAGTATAACTAGGGCATACTACACTTTATCATCATTATCATCTCTGAACGTTTCAATAGCGATTTTGCGAACATGTTTTCAAAAGTAAAATTGTAAATGGGAGTTCTCAACGAAAAACCTTCATAATACTTTGGCAATTAATTTGGCGGTAGCTTCGACTATTATTATTGAACTTTATAGTTTAATTCAATATTATTCTCATTTAATTATACTCATAAGCACTTTTATTTTTCTATCGGTTGTTTTTGTATAACTTTGTTTGTTAGCTTGGCAATTAACTTGGCGATTGCTTCGACTATTATTGTTATACTTTATAGTTTAATTCAATATTATTCTCATTTAATTATACTCATAAGCACTTTTATTTTTCTATCGGTTGTTTTTGTATAACTTTGTTTATTAGCTTGGCAATTAACTGGACGATAGCTTCGACTATTATTGTTTAACTTTATAGTTTAATTCAATATTATTCTCATTCAATTAAACTCATAAGCTAGCTTGGCAATTAACTGGACGATAGCTTCGACTATTATTATTATACTTTATAGTTTAATTCAATATTATTCTTATTCAATTAAACTCATAAGCACTTTAATTTTTCTATTTGTTCTTTTTGTATAACTTTGTTTATCTTTATCCCTTTACATATCTATTGTTAGTAGCATTTTGTTTCTATCTTCACCATTTTTCTACCTAAGCTACCTTCACTACCTTCAATTCTTTTCTCTTTTCTTGTACCTTTGCCTGAAAGTATAACTGAAGCATATTAAATCAAACATATCATAGCTCTCCCCCCCTCTCTCCTCCCCTCTCCTGTCATCATCCTATCTCCTTTGCTCTCTCAACGATTCGTGGGCAATGCCTCTCGATACGCTCCCTCGAATGCATGTCCAAGAATCGCAACGACTCGAAGCCTCTCTCGGAGTTGCTTGTGTGTTTGCGCGCGCGCTCTCGTGTACACAAGGAACATAAGGATCTCGAAGAGTGTTACGGGGATTCATCTCCTGCTAGCAGTGAGTTCGCCAGGCCCACAAGAAACCGAACTCATCCCAGGGTCCACCAGTCGCATTGCACAATGCTATGCAGCACAAGCGAACCTCCAACAGAACCCTCTATACCGGCTGTTGCAGTGACGAGATTTTAAGTCTCAATGTTCTTTCCACTCTCATCGAGTCCAACGTGACGGGTGTGCCCGAGAGGACAAAAATATACACTCGATTCGATCTAACATCGTATTTAGGAAAATGTCCCTTAAGGGCGTGACGAACATCGACATAACCTCCAAATTTTCAAAATTCGGTTTTTCAGGATCGATTAAATTTACGGCGAAAAATCAAGCATCAGTTTTTGTAGAAATCATAGAGACAGAAATAGATGCTTGCATTTTTTGATAAAAATGTTCTGTTTTTGAGAAATTGTGATTTTTAAATTTCGACTATCTCTCTCGTGCTCGTGTGTCATGTGGTACGTCTTTGACATGTCCTTAAGAGTACACACTTTTTCGTTTATAATGAATTTTCAATTTATTTGACGCCGTGTGAATTTAAAGTCGAATGTGTATTCTTAAGGGGTGAAGGGTGCAGTCAGAGGTGTGAAAAAATTAGCATTTTCAATCATTTTTTTAAAATAGTGATTGAGTTTGTTTTACAAAAGTGGTTACACAAACTTGTTATATCATTTTTCAAATTGACTTGTACAAAATTTCAAAGAAAAATATTGATTGTTTATTGAAATATCGGCATCTTTATCGCAACCCCTTCGGCATATGGTGCTTTGCCGGTGACCATCTTTAAATTTTATTGGATCATAGGAAAGTTAAAAAAATAATTAGTTCAATAATAAATCTACGTCTTAATCGAAGCATTTTTTTTATAACAAAATGGCGGTTCGGACATAACTTTCGATTTTTGACAAAAACTTCGCTAGTTTATTGTTAAAAAAAAATACATTTTCAACGAAAATAAAAATCCTTCAAACAAGGGCTAGCCATTAATACTGTCAATAAGTACACAAAATTTTGAAAAAAATTCATCGAATGATTTCCGAATTACCGTGGTGACCGACTTCAAAAACAGAGTTTCGAGAAAAACACGTTTAAAGTTTTCGAATCTGGATACATTATATGTTCGTAAAATTTTGACGATGACCTAATACTTACCCATATTTGAATACAAATTTTTTTACTCGGTGTGAGAAAAAAAAGCTTTAAGATCAGAATATCCTTTTTCAGCCAAATATTGGTATTTGCCAACGAAAAATGTCAGAACAATAATTATAATAATTATCATGATATACCACATTGTGGTAATGTCAGTTACCACAGTCAGAGTTAATTTTTTTATACTTTATAAAATTTTTCAATTCATTAATTTAATCAATTTTATTGATTGAATATTATTTTTATCATTAATTTATAAATTTAAAGTAAAAAAATAATGAAATTTTCTAATAATAAAAAATTAATAATTGAATTAAGATGAAATGAAATTCCATTTGATAAAAATTTAATTGTTTTTTTTATTAAATTATTAAAATTTGATTTAATTGTCTCATGCAGACATTACAACATTGTGGTAATGTTTGCATGAGAATCACTGTCCTAATTATGATAATTAGTACGAAGAAAAAACGAGGAAATGTTTAAAAGCCAGTAATCTTTAGAATCAACCAGGACACCCCGTATATACATGCATATATGTTGGTTTTACGTGTGCAATATACCACGAGGGACTGGATGAACCATAGGGATTGCGAATGAGGAGACAAGTATAGTAACCCCACTACGACATTCTATACCTGAGGCGTTCTCACAGTCGTTAAACGTTTTTAATTTCAAGCTATTCTCCCCGCCATCTTTTTCTCATACTCTTACTCTTTTTCTACGGTTCTCCAGGGTTTCCAGGACTATTAGAGTGGGTATTAGCCAGTAGTGAGGCGTATATCTATTACAAATGGGATGTACTATGGAGTCGATCCAAGATCTGGTCCCCTCTTCCACTTCCCCTCTCTGCTCACTCTCCCTCTGTCTTTTCTCCTTCTCCTTCGTTTGCTATTCCAGGAATAAGGTTCTCTAGATATAAATATACATGTGACGCGTGTGAGTGACTTTCGATTAGTAGACGATTAGTAGATCGATGAAGATACTTTTTTTTTTTCTTAATCGATTAACAATATGTGAGATTTATCGATCTGCTGGACACAATCAATCATCATTGATCATTTTTTCCAATATTGCATCTTCGTTTTTTTTATTTTTGGGGGCAACGTCTAGGATTTTGACAAAAATGATTTTTTTATAATTTCTTAAATAATTCTTTCATATAATTAAAACAAAAGGTAAAAGATATATATATATATTTAAGCTAAACTAAGCATTACTATTAATGTTTACTTAATAACGTAAATTCATTAAAACGATTTCGTTCATATGCAAACTCAGGAATTATTTTAAAAAAACTAGTGGTGGACACTCGAGTACTTTTTATAAAAAAATAATAAAATAAATATGTCTATACTTAAATATTCGCTGAAGAATCCCTCTAGAAAGAATTTTCATTCCGTTTATCAAACTCCTTATAAAATATGCAAAAAAATTGCAAAAATTGTATAAAATCGAGTACCGAGTGTAAAGGTTGGAAACATTATTTCGAATATTGACCCTCTCGCCGTCATTTTGTATAAAAATAATAATTTAAAAAAAACATGTGTATACTTAAATATACGCTGAATAATCCCTCTAGAAATAATTTTCATTCCGTTTATCATACTCCTAATAAAAATTGAAAAAGTTGGGCCTTCATTTGAACCTCAGAAGTGATGTTATCCATTAAAACACAACGGTACATTTTATTTATATTTAATTTGTACTTTGACCAGCTGGAGGGAGAAAGCTTTCTAAAACCCTGGACCAAGTTGAATGAAGACGTGAAAAACGCAGTCGGGTTTTTAATTAACATTCGAGTGTGATGTACAGGATGAACGGACGAAGAACGGAAAATGAAGTTTTCTCGTTGAAAATCGAAGTGCTTCTTCACTTGAAAAGAGATCATAACCGTCCTGGAGAAACAAACGACGAAAAACGGAGAGATTAAAGAGAAGAATGAAAGCTGATACATCTTATGCCTTGTTGAAAAGGGATATCGAGCTCATCGATATGAAAAGATCTCTCTCATGAGAAAGAGGAGCAAAGAGATGACACAGACGATACGAACTATCGCGTGACGCCCTCAAGTACATCACTTATCGACGTGCAAGCTGCCTGAACTCGTGGATACCCAAAATTTTACACGTGTTCATGCGTGTTCCAGAAATGAACTTTTTCAACCTGGGAAAGAGGTCTCGTACGAAATTCAATATTTCATGTTTGGTTGCAAAGTTCTTATGACGTTTTTCTGATACCATCAGCATCTGCATACTCTTTACGTTAACAAATCGATTTTCTATTATTAATTATATTATTCTGTTAACAAATCGATTTTCTGTTATTAATTATATTATTCTGTTAACAACAAATTTCTGTTATATTATATTATAATATATTAGTTATTATTATATTATTCTGTTAACAATATATTTCTGAATGAGGAAATTGTATAAATAAATAGGAAATTATAATAATATGAAACATTAATGATAATATAAATGAATAGAAATTGATATAAATAAATAAATATAAATAGGTAAACTGTGTTAAATATATATAATAGGTAAATATATAGATATATAATATAATCTATAAATATAGATTATATATTATCTTATATATCTTATATATCTTATCTTATATATATATTATATATATTATATATATAATTATATATATTATTTATATATAATTATATATTATATAT
>JAPYZJ010003744.1:0-15438 GCA_030522765.1 Ophioninae sp. B BG-2022a | reverse complement strand
AGTCAATTATTACAGGACGACCGGTAATCATCGAAGGTGACAACACAGCATCGAAAGGAGCCATTTGTGACGGGAAACATTTTTTTTCGTACACGCGCGCCATGCTATTAATACTAGGCCTCTTCAAGTACACACAAAAATATGTGTTGCATCGAAACGCGTGGAAGCGTGTCGGAAATCCCGAAAAGTAAACGATATCTAAAAGGATAACACGCTTTAAGTGTGTAGTATAAGCCTTGACACATTTTAAACGTGTTGAAATCGGCGACAAGCCTTTACACGTCTGTAATGTGTTGAAGCAACACACAACAAGTGGGTTGTAACCCACACATAAAATGTGTAGTTGGGGTATCAACGCAGGACTAGCCGTGTTGAATACGGCGACAAGATTACACACGTAATACGTGTTGAAACAAAACGTTTATTTTTACAGTGTAACAATGAAAGAATTCTAAAACCACTCGCAATTCTTAGTGTTTCCATTTATCACGAACCACTTAAACAGTGTTATCACGGAAAGAAGGAAAAAATGATTCCGATCCACAGATCCCACAGTCACGAATCTGCAATTAAATCAATGATTTTACTCTTTTGGTATCGACGAAACGAGAATCGTGCGAAGTCTGATCGACTTCTTCGAAGGAGCAGGCAGCAGCTCGTTTCGATTATGCGAAGAGCAGGAGAAACATAGGTAGGTATGGGGCGCACTAAATTTAGGATATGTACATGCCTAAATGAACGACAGACGGGAAGTGGGGATGGTGGTGGTGGAAAAAAGAGGCATCACTATTTCTCTCTTCTCTTACACTCGGCCAAGACGCAGAGCGATCGTTCTTTAATGTTGCTTCTTATTTCATTTTTATTTTTGTTCCCTTTTCTTATTCATTCAGCATCTTTCCTTCTCACTCTCGTGGTGTTCCATAGAGTTCGATATCCACCGGATGAAATTTATGTAGGTGTTGGCCGTGGCTTTTATCAGCAGCCGGCATTCCTGTGCGTCCGCAGAGAGCCGGCGCCCTGGCGTCGCGCCTCAAGAGCAGGTTCTAATTCGTGCGACTCTTTTCTGACTCAGTTCCTCCTTGCTTTTACAGCCCGCTTGCCTCTCCTGACACTTCTCTCTATTCAGGTCTATCTATATCCTTTTCTCCCCCATCCCCCTCCCTCGCTCTTTTTATTTCTCCCATTTTTTTTCGTCTTTCACTCTAGCTTCTATCTCACATTTTCGTGATCGCCAGCCTCTCTCCCTTTCACTCTTTCTCGCATCCCTCAAACTCGTTCTTTATCTTAACCGCGACTGGTCACCACCCCAACTTGGCTATTTTGCTCGCTGGGTCATTATCCCCCTCACCTTTCCTTCTCGACACGATTTTTTTTCTCATGATTTTGCCATACCGCCCAAGACGGGCCGAACCTCATTACCACATGAAATCTTCGATCATTGCCTGTCGATTCTTCCGATTTTCCAGCTGGGGATGCAAATTTGTAGGGGACGTTTCTGGATCGTCATTTTTGGAATATGTGATATCAATGAACCCGAATATGGAATCGAAGAAGAATATTTGTTGTCACTGCACTGTCGTAGGGGTCGAATTGAATTACCATACTTGGTCTTAGTTACTGATAAGAATCCACTGGGTCATCGCGTTCGAGGCAGTAAGACGACATCCTCGTGTATTCTATTCTAATTGAGATTCGTTATTGGAATTCAAGCCCAATTTGAATAGTAAAGGATCGCGACGTTATCTGGCAAAAATTAAAGCCATTGATAGATGTTATCACATTCTTTTCGTTCATGTTTTCCAAGCAAACATGTGCTTGTATCCAATGAGCGCATCCTCATGAAGTTCAGTCAGTGAGGATTCATTCGCACACCTCGTTTCCTTGAAATTATCCTTCAAAAACAGAAGAATGAGAATATTTCTACCTGACAGATTATCGTGAACACACGTGTTATCTGTTTACAAAAATCTTATTTGAAAAAACCGTCTCGTTTTTTTTTCAATAATCTCGTACTTCGATAATCGTTTTTTCTTCAATACTCCTCATTTGCCCGAAAGGACAATGAGCCAATAATAAAAGACACGAAAGATCGGCGACTATTGCACCATTGCAGAATGAATCAACCAACAGTTGCGGTAAGTTGAGAACGTAGGTCCCTCGTGGATACAGAGCCAATTAGCCACGATTCTCTATCAGCAGACAGAATACCATCAACGGTCCTTGTTGCCCCCGCAAAAGACACGCGCTTATATGGGTGTGCGTTCGATGATGTTCGTCCGAAGAGCGTTGATGCGCACACCGCCAGCTTGTGTACTCCCGTGACCGCCCACGGCTTACTCTAAGTCCAACTACAAGCTCCCAACTATGCGAATTACCTCTCACTCTCTGGATTCTTTGGACAACAAAAAAGAACGATATTTATGAAAGGAGAAGGGTTTCGAAGTGCCGATGGAGGGGGAGGGGCTATTATTCAGTGAATGGACGATCCGTGTATATTTCATGTCTCATCATTAAATAATTGCTTGGCTGATAGAATCCAACGATAAAACGATGGAGATAAAGATAAATAGATATACTTTGTACTTGTGTCGTTCATGGATGACTGATTTGCCGGGACTATTGGAATTTTCTGGGTCTAATGGACACCTGATGTATCCGTTCAGGAGTGAGAGTTTCCCTTCTGTTCGAACGCGGAACCGAGCTCTGCTCACGTGTCAATTATGTCAGTCGATAAATGCACTACAAATTTTGCAATTTTTATAAAGCAGGATATCAACCGTCGAGCTAAGAGTTCGTCGAAAATGGAGGGATTGTGTATTGACAAGACTGGATTGTGTCGTACATGTTCAGCCTTGCTATTTGCTTATTAATAAATTCACAGTTAGAAATTGTAATTTTTCAGGTTCACTTATAATTTAAGTTATATTCAACGATATTGGCATGTGCCAATACCTACCGTTAACTCGAGTTTTACTAATTCACGTATTTCATGTTCTTTCAAGAACACCCACTCCTATTTTCAAGTATAAATTGGTTTTCAAGGAATTGGTAAAAATGTGAGGAATTTTTAGGGCTTAGGAATTCATATGGGATGGTAATCCGCATCGTTGGAATACAACTTTTTAAGGAATATTCTTAAACTTTTATTTTTTAATTTTCCAATTTTTTTTAAATCAAATTTTTATTTACATCATTATCAATCATCAAAATCCAGATTTCGCAAATTTAGGTTATAGATAGGTAACTTGCAAGGCTCCGATATACCAACGGAAATTTGGTGAAGAAAAAAAAATCAATTCGATTGCTTTTCAACGCCTGATTCATGCAAGAAAATTTTGAGAGTAAAAAAATAATATCTTTCAAAGCCATATTGAAACAAGAAAATTTAGGGAATTCAAAATGGTTTTAGTTGTTTTTCAACTTCGAATTAAAGCAAAATTTGCTTAAATATCGTGTTATAAAGTGCACTAGAAAAAAATGTACATTATCCAGCAGATAGGCTTTCGGGAAAATAAAATTTTGTTTTTGTTGGGTGTGTTGGCGATGGTAATGGTAGGATATGCTGCGGTATGCAATATAAACCATACCATAGAAATTGAAACTTACACTTTTACGATCCCCAAAGTAACTACGGGAAACTGAGGCTCGTTGACCGGCAATGTTTCATTCGAACGGTCAGTGAGAAGAAAAAAATAGCGCCGGAAGAAGAAACGGAGAGGCGCCTCTACGAGTGACCATCTTCCGATGACCATTGTGCGGCTCGAGGGAACATATCCGTTCTTACCGAAGCTTAAGGGGGGAGAAAAATGTCCGAAGAGTACACGGATGAGGGCTTCGACAATTTGTGCTCTCTTTTCTCTTGGAGTCTCTTTTTTACTTTTTTTTTCTTTGCCTTTTGGCCACTGCCAAACTTTTTACTGTTTCTTTCATTGTTTTATTCTTGTGCCCTTTTTTCTCGTATTTTTTATTCTCCCACTTGCTGCTCCTTTTAGTCATTACTTTTTCAAAGTTTTGTCATCACTTGGTGAAAAAATGTAACTTTTTCGAAAAATCGCACATCAATGTCTAAGAAGGTATATTGTGATTGAAGGATCATAGCAAAACAAGCTTGGTCATGCTTTAACTAACATCACCTATTTTTAGAGAAAGAAAACGGAGTTTTTTCACAATCAACCGATTTCCTGAAATCAAATATCCCATTGAGTCTGTCACGTTATGATTTTTATCGAGATTATTTCTAACTTTAATTTCCTTTCATTTTCGATTCCTCAGGCAAAAGGTCAACAATTTCATAAATTTACAAAATCTATATTTCACGTAAGTACATTTACAAATCTTATTTTATAAAAAATTCTTTTTACCATAACTTTTATAGCATTTCGAATTTCGTTATAAATTAAGTTTAGGTCTGTTTTACAAATTTCACCGTTCGCCGGTATGAAGAGTTGCTGCAGGGTAAAAAAAGCCTGAAAATACCGATTCAGGTTTTCATGCTCAGCCTTAACGTTTCCTAATATTTTTCTTTCTTAATCTTCCGTTTCTTCTTACGTCGCTACGAATTTGTCCTCAAGCATCCGTTTCGCGATACCTCTCATTCATCGCGTCTCGTGTCCTCGTCACTTTCGCTCAGTCTCTTTTTACAACTCCCGAGATGGAGGCGCTCGTTGGCGCCAGGCCTATTCACGAAGAGGCACATCGATAGGCCTCAATGACAGTCTTCTATCATTAGTGAGCCTTGATGCTTAGAGTAGCCGGAGAAAAGAATAGAAAAAGAGGGCGTACGGATGGAGGGCCGAGAGATGAGAAGGGAGGGGGGGGGGGGTTGATGAACTCCGAAAAAAGAACTTCAGTCTTGTCCCTCGAGAGTGAAAAAAGGTAACGACCGTAGGACGCGCTCTGTGTACCTCAATAAATCTTTCGCATCGTTTATTATTCTTATCTGCGTTATAAATCTTTTCTTGTCGTTCGAGGCCTGCGCAAAATTTGAAACGCGCGCGTCACGGTACAACACGGAAAAAAAATATATGTATTGTAATAGCCAATGGTTGAATACGACGCGGAATTGAAAGAAGATGATAATAACACCGGAACCATTTTTTTATTCGTATATTGAAAACTACTTAAGTATATTAAGTTGACGTATTACTGGATAGATATGTAAAACACACAAAAATTGAGGAATACATTCCTTGAGAAATGGTGCAAATTATCGACGAATTATTTCGATTTGTTTGAATAATTTTTAATTTGGAATGATTAGAATTATTTCCGATTTTTTACACTCTTATAGAATGCATTTTTCAATTTACAATTATATTGAAATGATTCCCGAATTTTTATAGTCATTATAGAATACCTTTTCTCGTTTGGTATTCTTAGAATTATTAGAATTATTTAAGTTTTTTTTTGTTACTATGGAATTAAATGAATTATTTGAGAATTCACTGAATAATTGAGAAGGTATGGACATAGGAACTGAAAACGGTTGCTTATGGAAAAAGAAATTCTGCGAACGCTAAAAATTACAAAATTTCTTGTTTATCATCTATCCAACACACGTCAGTATCGTCGAATTTGACTTCAATTATTATCGAAATTGGAATATAAATTTTATTATATCTTAATTTATTATTAAATTCTTTATGTTTAAAGCTAAACAATTACGACACGGTCGAAATTTGTAACACGATTACCCCATTTTTTTATAGTTTATAAGTAAATAATTGTTGCCTCTGTCCACCTAAATGTTGACATGGGTTCGAAAATGATGGTTCGCTACAACCCTAACGAAATTTAGAGTTTAGGTTTTTTATTTAGGATGTGCGTGTTCGTCCTTTGTTACAATGTTGAACCCGTGAATATATGTCTTGAGGGCGAAGATATATATATATATATAGCACCGTCGAGAATAATCGGATGGCAAGGTTCGGAAAAGAGCGGCGTATAGGCCTAATTCAATTGCACCGGGCCAAGTCGTTCGACGACTGTCCGCAAACACTCACGATAATTCAATCGGGAGGCCACCCCACATAATCGCGTGTAGGGAAGCCTCCTAGGCTTCTACCAATTTTAATTCGCAAATACAACGCATCCTTCAACGAATAATTGGAATATTGACATTAATAATATCACTTTAAAATAGAAATGATGACGGTGATTATTGCAGCAATAACAAGAATGATTATTACAATCAAGAATATATTATACAAATGTATGGTTCCAAATTTATGGAAACATTGAATGCCCGGTACATGGGATGTACATGGGATTGTACTCTAATGTTGTGCAATTTATATGATATGATTTTATCATGATGTTATTATGATATTCCAAGCATATTTCATGAAATTTGTATCGAATCACATTCCAGTTCCAGTTAATTCATGTAGAATTGAAATTTCATTCGCATGAAATTGACATTTCGAAAATAACATCTTATAAAATTCAAACTCCATATGGAGTTGACATTTTTAAAATATAATTTTATGAAATGTCAACTTCTGTAGAATTTAACGCAAATTTCGTAAAATTAACATGCAGTTCCACGTGGATTTCATGAAATCTACATCGAATTCCCTATAAACTTTAAATTTAATTAAAATTTATTTGTTTAATTTCAATTTCAGAATTAACGATTTTTATTTACACTTAATACCTACCGCTTAAAATCTATAAAGTACAGATGAAATTCCGTATAAGTTGAGATTGCATACAACTTCAGTTATGAATTGACAAATCCGCGGCACAAAATTTCAATCGAAAAATTTGAAATTTTATCAAATTAACGTTCAGCTACGTATTGGAGGTACCAAAAAATCTCTACGTACTTTCGTCACTGTCGTGCATGAAATTAAGGGGCGAGGTAATTAAGGGGGTACACCGACTGGACACGTCGCTTTTCATGTTTGAGCTGCATTTATCTGCACATATATGTACATGTCGGGTAGTGTCGTCGAGATTAGGTACACAGAAGGGCCAAAAAAGTATCGGGGGAGCTGCGAAACGGTTCCACATAATCTTCCGATGAGAACATCTGCACCCTGTACTTCTAATCGGCTGATGATTTCTAACCGATTGAGAAAGCGTAACTGAGACAGTGACCGAACGAGGAGCATCATGGAATTATATATAACAGGGGTGTGTGTTGTCGCGGAACAGGGGCGGCTTTTTCCGAACCCTCTTCATGCCCGCGGCCTCTATGTCACCCAACCGTCCAAATTCTCCCCTTGGGACTTCCCTAGTTTTATTGAAAATATCCCGTTGCTGATACAAATTGAAAAAAAACATCTTCCGGCCCAAGTCCATTCTACAGACGTGGAATAACGCCATTATGTACAAAAGAGTGATAAGATTTTTTTCGAAAAATTAAGTGCGCAAAATTGAACCGACTTCCAATTGCGACTACGTTTCACTTTGCTTCCGTTATTACTCAGATGGAAATTTTATTTTTCAAATCTACGGAATTTCACGTAAATTTCATAAATGTCTGAAAAACATCGAAAAAGTTGAAAATCGCTTTTTGGGCTCTGAGTTTACACAGGTCCCTTAAAATTTGCCTAAGCAGCGATCGTATCCATTGAACAATTTGTTTCCAATGAACCTTCAAACTCGCAGTCCTCTTTCATTCTCCCACACGAATCAATAAACTTTCGCACACTTTCCGACAGGTCCGCTGAGGGACAAAGATAAAAACATCCAAGATTCGAGGACTATCTTTTCCTTTTTTCTACATCTTTCAATTACCGAAAAACCATTTCAACCTAAAGAATTACTTACAGAAGCTGGATAGGAATGTAATATCTACCTACATAGATAGTTCACTCTGGAACTGGATTATTTTCGCGTTATTTTCCGATTAACGTCGTTAGAAAATTTTTCATATGAAATTTCAACAAAAATTTGTTGGATCCTCAAAAAAAAAATGTTTTCGTATTTCTATGCACGTATTGGTTGAAGAATCCCAAAATGCACTCATAGCCCGTAGAAATATGTTGGAGACCCCATTGGGAGTCTTCTCCAGAGGGAGCCCACATTGGGATGTAGGTAATTGGATTCCACACTATTTTCCGATTAACCCTATTTAAGAATGTTTACCACATTGGACTCGAAAGTATGTGAAAACGTGTTGGTACATAACCTATAACCTATTGAATTGGATCCTATCGAACGAACAATGATCTAGAAGTTTGGATCTCTGAAATGCAAAGTAATCCTTTGTTTTTCCAACTTCCCTTTTACATTGTGATCGAAAAATAATATTTTGTTAATTTCTATTGCACATTTATAAAAATGCGAATCCCCAGAAATCTCTGCGTGCTTTTCAGTGTTTCGGTTTGCCGATGAAAATAGTATGAAAAATAATTATCACTGGATTACAACGATGGAAACTTTAACGCCATTGTATACAAGCGTGACGATTCAGGGATCCGACGAGAAGATGGAACGTTTCTTTTCTTCGAAAAATCTTCCTACCAACATCAGCCGAGCTATTCACTAAAGTCCGACGTTGAGTGAACACTGCCAAAGTGGATTCGAATACACTTTCAAGTGATTATTTTTTCACATTTTTTTCATTTAGTGAAACATGACAAACGCGTATAATTTCTTTTCGAACAGCAGTCATCGCCATCGGCATATCTGATTGGCTGGTGGACTGCAAATTGTGGTTACGTTGACTCTGGAGCTTAAGTAATTTTGCAATCAGTCTTTTAAGGACCTACGATCGCATTGATATAGATGTGACGTTTGGAAACGTCACTTTTAGCAGTCCAAAAAAATGCATCGTAGAAAATAACCGGCGGGGAAGAAAAGAAATTGGCCGATACGTACTTTGAGAGATTGGGTCGCCGGATTCGTCTCTTCTTTTGACAGACGCCGAGATTTTGAGACTTCTCGGTGGTCCTTGAAGACCTAGATGGCCATGCCCGTGGCCGACGTGCCCTCCGACCGTGCCCGTCCGCTGCATCACGCTCGCACCCCCAATCTCGGCTACGATTCTCCCGCCGCCGGCTCTCCGCAAGCCACTCGCTACCCCCTTTCGTGCAATTTTGACTTTTTTTTCGTCTTTTTCGGTGAAAAATATGAAGAAAAAAAAGCGCCTGGGCTTGCGTCAGTTAGCGGCGTTGAACTTGGCCAATTCTGCCGTTCAGGAGACGTTCGCGGGTGGGTTCGCGGGTGGGTTCCGAATTTCATCGACATTCGCTGCTTCAATTCCTTGGCACTTTTCTCAAAACCATTTTTTCTTCAACGACACACTGAATATCGAGGTTATCACGGATCGCGAGTGCTGGAGTTCTGCGCAGTCAAACTTTTCGCATTGGGTATTCATCCGCGGTTTGGTCTTTTCATTCAGCCTGATGCTCGATTGCTTCTCTTCTTTGGTGATCGAAGATCCCCTCTCTTTTCTAAAGTGCCTGAAGTGACAATCGGCGGAACGACAGTTGGCAGTTGCCGTGACGTTTGGATTTCTCCGGGTTATCGTTGTAGTGGAAACTGCCTTTCAGTCTGACATAGCTTTTGAGAGCCAATATCCGCAGTACTCCGGCCTGGCACATCCGGCATTTACTGCCGGATATCTACACTCGACTTGGTGGGATTTACACTTTTCCGATCCATAGACGTGCACACTGAAATTTAACGATAGCTCGCGTTCCCCCTTGAGAACGTTCGAGACCTTTCTTACTGCCTCCTGTTTCGTTTTTATAAAAATTTTCCTTTTACTTTTTTTTTGTAAAGAGAACCGCATCACTTGTTTTGTCACTCTACGTTTGATGCACTTCCGGTTCTCGTTTTTTCATCGATCTCGATCTTAAATCGAACTGGCCGTATCCGAATAACCGTTAGGACGCCCCAAGTGGACCGAACGACGGTAATTTTTGAACGAGCCACTTTTATTGCAGCCTCGATCCTCAATTTCGTGTCATCGATACGACCCCGACCGAATTCGATACCGAGATTGTCCGCACGCGCGCATTTAGTAAGCTGGGGATTCCCCACGCCCGTAAAACCTCAAATACGATTCGAATTTCCCGCGCATTCGCCTGTTACGACCCGCGCAGCTTATTCGGGGCTTCACGCGCAGCTGAGCCTCTATTGCGCAATATTATTCCTGCGCGAAAATCGTTTGAGCGCCAAATACGAAGGGTCGAAGTGGGCTTAAAAATCGGCACTTTTCACACAAATGCTGATAGATCCGGAGGGACCGATGAGCAATCGGGAATTGGATCGAATATCTCGAAGAATGGGAAATCGCCTGAACAAAAAGTAGTATCTGTACACGCACGTAACTCGTCTCCAGACACTGACGTACTCGTCAGCTCGGGCACATAAAAACAAAACTACTCAATTGTTTACGTCCGACTGTTTTTGTTCTTACTATTGTTTATTGTGATTTTAATAAAAAGTAACCCCGACGATGTTGACGGCGCGGGGCCCTGAGAGGCACTGACTGCCGCGTTTGTGTGTTCCCCGGTACGTCACGGTTCCCCGAAGCAGCGGGCTGAATCGAACCAACGAGAGAGAGAGAGAGAGAGAGAGAGAGAGAGAGAGATAGAGAGCGACAAACGGTGGAACGCGCTTAGGCCTCCAGAGGGCGGATCGAAGGAACCTCGAGGGATCCTATTATCCCCACCGAGTCAATTTTGTGGTTCGATCTTCCTCGTGTCGCGCATTGTAACTTTGCCCTTGACGCGCAGGACGAGGCAGAATCCTTCACACGATAGAGCTACTTCTCTCTCTCTCTCTCCCTCATTCTCTTCTCCGCTCGATGCTCGAGTGGGGGGTTCGTCGGACTCCCCACCCGAAAAAATACTCAATGACGGTCTGAGATTGTTCGAGAGGGGAACTCTCCCCCCTCCCCCGCTTCTTTAATATCTATTCATTCTCCGCTCCGTCCCTTTCTCCGCGAACAAAATAGCTTCCACGCCTCTTTGGCTTCTCATTGGATCGGTCCGCCGAACCAACAACAAAATGGCCGACAACCCAATCGATTCCTATCCCGCTTTTGCCCCTCCGCGCCTGTCCGTGTGGACCGTTCTGCACGCCAGTATGGAACCTTCCATGTAGGTACGCGTTGTGAATGTGATACGCAAAGTCATCACACGATATATGTTGATGCCGCGGTAGAAAGGGCGCGAACCAACCGATTTTCGTAGCTTTCGCCTTTTCTAAGCCTCGCACGGTCAATGCGTGGGTTCCTCGCTGCCTATGTGATTTATCGATATCTACCCTATTTTAAAAAAAAAACCCGGTTTGCGTCCTCAACTTTATTCAATTTAAAAAACAAAGCTTACTTAAGGTCTACGTTATCGTGAAAAAACAAATCGGTTTCTTTTTGAAAAGCGCGTTTTCCGAAATATCATTTTTGAAAAATCATGTGATATTTTTTTGTATTCGCAATGTCAATATCGCGTGTACCTACATATTTCGTTACGAAAATACCTATAGGCTTGAAAAAAATGGCCGAATACTAGGTTTTCTTTTTCTGGAAATCGTTGGTGATTATAAAACGCATGTTTTTTTGCAAAAAAGTTGAAACGGGGCGTAAGGGCTCGGCATTATTGGATGTCAAAAACTTTTTAACGGGCTAAGCGATTCGTCAAATAGGATTTGAAAAAAATCGCTTTGGGGGAATAAAGTTTTTGGAAAATCGAATTGATGTTTATATTTCTAATATGAACGTGGTGTTGTAATTTACGTTACAAAAATATCTGAAAAAAACTGCCATATTTTGTTTGTGGGATTCGGTTGGTGAATATAAAACTTTTTCAATGACGAAAGTGCCCCTCGAAAAGTGCCTTTTGAAAAAGCACCAAAATATTATGAAAAACATGGCCGCTGGCTGACGACGATCCTTGATTATTTTTTAAACAAGACAAACATGCCTTTACAGTGATTTAATAATGAAATGCAAAAACGAAAATGATTTTCCAAAACAAGAGACAAAACGGTTTCTTATACTTATTACACCAACAGCATTGTTCAAAACTTTGATTATTAATGAAGTATTTAATATTGTCCTTGGTTAACTGCTATTGTACCGAGCAATAGCAATTAATGAAAGTTTAATTGAGTCCTCTTATTGGTAGGACAAAACAAAATTTTATCAGAATACATCTACTAAGCTCTGAGTAAAAAAGAGAAATACGAGAAATTATATCATTCGGCGAATAAAACTTTGCGACCCCCTTTTTCGATGAAGCTTCATTAATTATTTAACCAGTGTTGAAATAAATTTGACTGACGGTTTGGTCTAATCGTTATTTTTCGTTCGTTTTTTATTTTTATTTTCGAATAATCAGCGATCTCCTCTGCAGTTTGATATTATTCGTACCAAATGCATTCTCAGTGTAATTTTCATTTTCGCGAATGTAGGTTTGAATTTGTGATTCTCGAAATTTTTACACTAAAACGGCTCTTTAGAATTGTCTTTCCAATAAACTTTCTAATACCTATAGAATAATTTCACCTTATCAGATAGTTGGAATGATATTTTTTTCGCGAAGTACTTTGTAATTCCAGTTGTGAATAATTTTCGCCTAAAAATTTGAATGATTGACTTCGGTTCTTGTATAATAGAAACATAATTAATAATCTTAATAAATAATAATTATATTATTAATGAAGATAATAATAAGATGAGATATAAAGGTAAGAGAATGATATAGTTATAATGAGATAATATTATTAATTATAATTCTATTATAAAAGAATCAACGGGGAAACGAGAGCTTCAATTTTGGAATAGGTATCGTTTTCGTAATAATAGCGATAGCGTCCGAGACTCCTGATGAAGTCAAGGTAATATCGTTTATTGTGGAACTGCTGGTGCGTGAGCAAAAATACTTTGCCTTTGTCTTCTGAGTTTTTAATGTACCTAGATTAACCAGATATTTAAAACCAAGTAGGGTAAACCCGGGATAGATGGCCATAGTTTTTTTGAAGTCCAATAAAAGTTAAACTACAATATGTATTATGATAATCAGTAGGTACTGTTAATTAAACTCTGAACATTTAACTTATGGAAGTGACATATAATATTGATATTTTTTAAAGAGATCAACCTTAAAACTAAGTTTAAAAAAAACAACTCTGGCCATCTCTCCCGGATACTAAGGGTGAGATGGCCAAGGGGTAAGATGGGTAAGATGGCCAGTACTACATCTCACTTTTTTATTTTTAACCCTTTGACTGCCACGCTAAATTTCTGCAATGTACTTCATATGGGTGCTCCGGTCACTGGTGACCCCCGTGGCAGTCAAAGTGTTAACACAGCTTTATTTTGTGGCATCTCACTTTTTTTTGCATTGACAGCATTTAGAGCACATGGTATCAAATTCTGTGCAATTCTCATGCACCCAAAGAAAACAAATGGCACATTGAATCCAGTCCTCGATTAGCTGTGTTTGGTATTTTAAATCATTTTCTCCACAGCCTACACAATTGTCTTCTTCTTTCATATCGCTCTCTTCATCTGTGTCAATCAAAACTATCTCTTCTTCTTCGTCATCGCTGCTTTTTTATATTTTCCTTGTCGATTTTCTTTTAAGAGGTAATTTATTTTTTGGTTTGTCAGTCATCTTATTGATATTATCAGTTTTTTTCACTTCCTTAATCTTGATCGCTCCCTTTATTTGTATTTTTTTCTTACTTTCTTGTTCCTTCTTAAACTTTTTTTGTTCCTTGAGCAGTTGAGCCTTAAAATATTGAAATTTATCCCCTACAATCGTATGGCCATCTGACACTGGCAAACTACGGCCATCTCTCCTAATCATCCGGGAGAGATGGCCATACCATCCACGTGAAAAAAAAACGAGAACCACGCCGTAGTTTTGAGGTTATAATGTAGCACGGTTCATTATCTGTTCAAAATACTAAAAAAAAATCATGTTATTTTTGAAAACTAATATGACCACAACTTCGTACGTAAACTTTAAAAAAAGAATTAGCATTACTCAAATCAAAACATTAGGTTTATACTCACATTTTAATTTTTGTCGCAGAACTTTTGGCGTACGGTTGTTCTTACGCACCTCGGCAAGCGAACTGAGTACTCAGTTACGCCATCTAGCGATTCTATGTACGATTTTTAGGCACTGGCCAACTCTCCCGTACGGCCATCTATCCCGGAATTACCCTATCTTCCATATCCATTATATAAACAAATAGATCCACAATGCTTCAAATACCCAACTCGTTCGTGTAACCTGAATTGCCCCAAACAACCCCGATTTCCCTATGCTCAAATTAATCCCATGACGAGCTCTGACTAATTCAACCAAACCTCCTCGAACCTTCAAGCCGACTGGCTGCATATTCAAGAGTACATTTTTATTCATGCGATACTTTTTTTTTCTAGCAAGTAAAAAGTGTATCTGACTTGAAATTCACAATTTTCTCTTTCATTCTCGACAAATTCAAGAGTCATCAGTGAATTCTTTAAATATCGCAGTATACGCGTATATGCGAGTATCAGATGCATAGGGTAAAACCGGGATAGTGGCCCCACTTTTTGAAAAGGCTTTCTAATTTTCAAACTGTACGTTTTCCATGAATGTTAAAAGTTTGATCTTTGTACTAGCAATATGACTCGTTTTTGTTGATTTAACAATAACAGATTCTGCATAAATTGAGTTTTTGCAAACCCATTTTTTTGAGGATAGATGCCTGTGATGTAAGATAGACGCCCTATAGATTGAAATAAGTATAATACATAGTTTTGATATGTTTTATTTGTACTATTTAGGTAATTGATACAATGGTATTCTTAAAAATAATTAAACTTAACATTTCATTAAGAAAAAAAAAATTCTAAATTGTAATGTGCACAAGCAGACAAGCAAGGTGATATTTAAAATAATATTAAAAATACTTAATAAAAAGCTAATATCTAAAATTTTCCAAAGTTAACAACATAATTAAATTTTTTTTAAATCAACATAATTAAATTTTGTCCTTAATTTAGGTCGAATTAGAAAGGGCTTTCAGTTTGCCACATCTTCAGCAATAAAACTATTCGAGGTCGTACTCCTTCCTCTCTTTTACATCTTCGTAGCATGGTTCACCTGTGATTAGTAGAAACAAATAAAAATACATATTCAATATATAATCGGGTAATTCGAGGACAGATGGCCATAGTTTTTTCGGGGGAAATTTATTTTGAAGTACATCAAATAAAACAAATATTTTTATTTTTATTCAGTCATTTGTTTATTAGTTATCAAATTGAACACGAAATAATGAAAAAAATCCAACGTTAACTTCACTTAAAAAACAAACATACACAATGGGGTGGCCATCTATCCTATGCTATTCAATATAAGATGACCATGGAAGTTGAGGTAAGATGGCCATACTATTTTAATCAATATAAGATGGCCATGTGGAGGAATCATAGAGAAATGAGCGCTGCACACCTCAAAAACGGTCCCCAGAAAGGGA
>JAPYZJ010003743.1:0-21772 GCA_030522765.1 Ophioninae sp. B BG-2022a | reverse complement strand
TGCACTGTGACGTCAATTATGCGATTTCTTTACCCTCTTTACTTCGTGATATTAAATAAATCGCAACGTTAAACATCGATCCATTATCAGTATTAAACGGCCTTGAGACGATTCCAATTAAGCATTGCAAATTTGCAACAAAACAATCGGAAAATATTGTTTTTTTGTTGAAAGTGAAAAAAATCGGTGTCAACTGGTATTACGTTACTTATGAACGATCAATGAAGAAATTAAGCTCGTGAGCTAAATTTTCGTTACAACTCGCATCGTGGTTATAAATCGTACAATGGTCACTGGTTCTACAACTTTGTTCTCTTTTCCGAGATGTTCTTTTTTTTTTGACCGAGTTTCGTGTTTTTTAATGTTTTTTTTATGTCACCAGAATTATTCAACTGCATGCCAACTGCACAATCGTTAAGTTTAGTCCGCGATGTTTTTTGGGTTCATCGCTTACTTTTTGGGTATACGCTTACCGTCTATTAGCTCTATGTGGCTGTTTACACAAGTATTGAAAATGAGGAGAAGCTTTGGGATGCAACGCGGCACGCTGCACACAGGTAGGCCCAGGTCCACTTTTTCTCTTTTCCCATTCTCGTATTCCTTATTCAACCGTGCAGCTTCATTCTCGACTCTACAATGCTCCACCTGATCACAGGAGACCCGACCACCCTCGCATTCTTCAAAGATTTTCACACGGCAGGTACATCACACTTGAGGGGGAGGGGAGAGGTTGCCTTTCCTCGCACCAGTGTACTTCAAACTATTCTATTGTACGTACATAATGCATATGTATATACATCCCACAAAGGTACCATAAAAATGCGCGGGTGCCATCTACCTGTCCTTACTTTCGCGCAATTTTGACTAGCGAAGGCGAATACCCGAGCGTAATGGGAACTCGATTGAATATTTTGGAAAAACGTCCATCAAACAAACCCAAACAAATTCAATTAATCGATATTAATTTTTTGGTGCTTGTTTACAAATGGATGATTTTGTAGAATTAAGGGATTTGTATTGTTTGAGTGATTTTTTGCGATTTTGTAATATGGGGTTGATATGTTTTGGTTTATCTAGATGATTTTGTAAAATTTGGGGGTTTTTGAGAATTATGGAGATATTATATTTTTTAGAGGTTTTTCTGGGGTTTATATTATTTTGGTGATTTTTGATGATTTTATAAAATTATGAGATCGATATTTTTAATTTTTTGTATTTTACATTTATGTTTTTATATTTTTATACAGAAAGATAAATTTGGTGATAACGAATAAATTGATTTTTGTGATTACCAAAATTGTGTTTTTATGGACGGTTCTCTGAACGAATCGACGGGTTTCGAAATTTTGACAGTTCTCACACGATTTGGCATTGAAGAAGCAGAACGTTTGCGTCGTACGGAAATATTACATAAATTATTGCGACATTCGACAGTCATTCGTTTTGCATTGAGACAAAAAAGATTAAACTTCCGGTGGACACGCGAAATCCCAATATATCCCGAGGGTCTTATCCTCCTCGAGCATCTGTTCAAATATCGATCGTTCAGATACGCCTGGAAGGTTGAAGGGTGAGGGAATAATATGCTAACGATTTTAAGCCACTTCTTAACACGTAAAATTACAAGCACCAATTTTTTCGTTTCCCGTCATATCGGAAGTGGCGATTGTACTTTTGTGATCAAACAAAACATTAGGTAAGACACGTGGAAAGCAGTCTCTCCAAAAGTGGACAATTTGGCGTTTCCTTGTTGATGAATCGCTTATTAACACAATTTGGTTTATTGGCTGCTTCTGGGTGCTGGCATTTTAGTACGGTTTCGAAAAAATGGATGTGGTCGTTTTTGCAAGTTTTTTGGAATCGTCCACTCAACAGAAGAGATTTGACAGCCCTTAAAGAACCCCTTAAAGTTTTCTCGAACTTCCAGGTATTATTGGATGAACTTACAAACAGCTGAATTTAATAATAAATTTTTATTAGATAATATAAATGTTAATTTTTCACTCCAAGTAATAATAAAAACTTTAAAAACCTGTTTTCCCATATTTGTTCAAAACTACTAAATTTATAATTAACTACGAGTTAACCGTTCGTAACTACTTAATTAATTCGTGAATTCTTTTAAAACGATTTACTTATTATTATTATTATTATTTTATCGAGAACGATCATTTTTGAATTATAAAGATTTTTGGCGATTTTTTTAATATCCATCCAATAATATCTCGAGACGAACGTAAAGAAGAGGGGATAGGAACGAAAACGCAAAGTGGCATTCCTCGATGCTCCCGTTTCGAGGAGTTAGCAACTTTGTCAACGTAGAGCGAGGGGCCACTCGTGATGTCGTTGCAAAGATTCAATTTTCACTGACACATGCAAGGGGCGCAGTGATCGTTGACCCGAAAAAAAAGTTGACAGTTTTTTTTTCGTTGAACAAATAGCAAAGACGGAGCCGTACAGTACGCTCTCAGACTTTCAGTCACACGTACGCATCTGTGAAATCGAACCGTAGAATTCTTGATTTTTTACGAAAGAAAATATTCTCCCCCTACCCTTTTTTTTTCTTTACTTTTAAATCTGAAAAAACAATTTTTTCCATCGCTTCTTCCAACCCTCGCGTATCCAGAGACGAGCTCAAAAGACGACGGTCAAAAAGGGGACTGACCACGGAAAATAACAGATTTTCCATTTCAACTTTCTCAAGAGAATGGTGAAAGCCGAAACAGCTTTTCACCCTTAATAACGTTGAATTACACTCAAAACGGTCGAACAATTTGTTAGAATTAACTTTTTTTGTCAAATCGAATTTTTCTGTTTATTTATCGACCTTGTTGGAATCGATATTTCAAAAGGGGACTCTGAAGCAGACTTTCGTGCCTCGATTTTTTCGACAACTAGAAATCAAAAGAAAGTCAGCCTGATAAACAAATAAAAAATATATACTTTTTTTCCAACAGCAGAAAAACTAATTTTTTTTAATCGAAAAAATGAAAAAAAATAAATTCATTACAAAAAAAAAATTTCATTGAGTAGTTGTTTTTCAAAAATTGAAGTTGACCGATCCATATACTTATTTTATTTTATTTCAAAAAATAAAACATATTTTATGAAAAATATTGATTTCGTTACTTTTATTTATTAATTCTATGTTCCATTATTATTTTGTGCCCTAACTTTGCCCTCTGGAAGGTTGTTTTTTCTGTGCAATCGAACATTTACCAAAAGATGTATTTTTCAAAATACCTCGAGTTATCCAAGTGTGGCAATCAAGATAAATGTGCACGACCACGTGGTTGCATAATTACGATTATCGAAGACGTTTGTTTTTTTTCTTTTTTCATCCGTCATCAGTATTGTATGTCAGGGAGAGTTTCTCGTTTCTTCGCGAAGGCTGAATAAATAAGGAATGATCGTAATCGCATAATTGGTCGGCAAACATTGAGGGATTAACCTCGACTTGCGCGAATACCTGTGAACTCTTCGGATGAGTTACACGTCGTCTATGCTGACGTATATATCTGTATCCGCATCTGTATACACAAATATATATATATTGAGGTATTGGTTGGTCCTTTTTGGCCCTAGGATGCCCCAAAGTGCCACTCAAATTTAAGGCTCAGGTAAACTCAGTCCAACCGCCATTGTAACCTAGAAACTTGTGAATAGCATACTAAACTGTAAAGTAAAATGGGTGATGCATTCAAAACGTAAATTAATCGACTAATTTCTCTAAGAAGTTGGAAAGATCGTTGGATCGAATGCTGAAAATTAAAAAAGTGCAAAAACAGATAGAGAAAGGTAATTTAGAATACCATTTTGTTTCTTCCCTCGAAATAATTTTCTTTGCACTTTTTCAAAATTACCATACCTAAGTATTCCAAATACCCTTTCTAGCCCCTGCGATCAAACGATGTAAATGGAAAAATGGATTTTCGTAAATTAAATTAAATTTTCGTAAAGTAAATGGAAAAATGGTAAAATGAAAATGATTATTTTTTAATTTGTTTTTTTTTTTCACTAAAGTCGTGAGTAAAATACCTCAATAATTATACAAATCTTAATTGTGATAATTTAGAATTTAAATCTGAAAAAAAAAAATTTCACCAAATAATGAATCTACGGGAAAAAAATGAGAGAAGAAATTTCATTGTTTTTTTTTAGTATCAATCGTGCAACGGAAATCGTAACGAACGAAAAACGACAGTTCCGGGAAGTTTCGGGAATAAAAACTGTCGTTCCTTTAATTCAATGGGGATCCATAATTTCGTCATTTATTATTCATCAAAGCCTCTGTGCGAAGACGCGCATTCATTGATCTTCGCGATAAACGGGAAGATCAATTTCCATAGAACATTCAAGATTAGTCAATCGAAATTCAATGAAGGGGGAAAAGGAACTTAAAGCAGCTGACCATCGAGCGAATTGCGATTAGATCGTTCCGTCTCTCGGTCATCATCAGCTGCACGCGCGACGTTAATCTCGTGAGAATCGTTAGAGATTTCCGAATACGTTTTCTCGTGAAAATTTTTCGACGCAACTTTCTGAGCAGAAAAATGTTTTTAGCTGCGGGAAAAAAAATGGAAAGGGGCGGACGGGAGTCTCGGTGATAAATATCGATAAACTTGCCAGGAGGATTCGTCGGGGCGACGACCGAATAAATTGATTTTGCTCGGTGATGAGAGAGATCCAAGACAGTCAGCTTCATCTGCTCTCACCTATACTTTATTTAACCGTGTACGTACGGATTTTTCGAAGACTGCGAAAGGGGACGTATTCTAGAGGAAAAAAAAAGATTTTTTTATTGTACGATTTATTTTTCGATCGCCTTAAAGTTTGTCTTCAAAATATCGTGTATGAATTTTATCCTGATATTAAACAAATTGTAATATAACCGTCTGAAGAAATACGTTAAATTTTTTTCCAAACGTTAAATTAACGTTAAAAACGAATTACGTTAAATTTCTTTTTCTTCCTCGAAAAAAAATCCACTGGCTACTATCTTTTATTAAAAACAGTGCCTCAGTAAATTTAGTGATTTTCCACCATTTTAGAATTATTCAAATCTCAATTCGCATAATTTCGTATCAAATGGACTTTAAATCTCAATCTTTTTATTCGTACCCATTATTTTTCACTTTACGATGTATCGTCTCAAAAAACTGAACCAATTAAAAAAGAAAACCAAAAAAACATATTGAGTTCGATGTTTCAAGCAAATGGCGAGATGTTTTTCAACGTTAATGGAGAATTCCAGAGTAACGACTTATAGAACATTTCCAAATGGTTCGGGATTGTCCATTTCCGAAGAAACGTCACTTAGCATCAGTTCAATTGAAATAAACAAGCGAAGACCGAATATGGCAAAATGAGGGTCATATATACGTCTTTCAGGGTAGAATCCGTGACACGTACGGCAATACGTGTATCTGGTATCTGTGTTGGTAGAAATGCAGCCTTTTGCCTGGGAAATGTTTATGGGGGTCGGGGCAAATATATCGGAAGTCCCGTGTGAATCCGCAGGGGTGAGGATCACTCGGGGTAGTTCTCGAGACGGACAAAACTGCGGCTTCCCAGAGGGGAAGATTTCTTCGTCAAGATCACTAGAAATACCTCTAGCCAATCGTTACATAGTATGAAAAAAGGAAGAAAAAAATGGTTTAAGGCGTTTTACTTTATATACATACGAAGCAACAACGCCTCCTTCATTTTTTTATATTTCGGATACGTTCACGTGTTTTGTGACGGAGTATTGGGGTAGGTCGAGCGTGTGAATGCTGATCTGAAAATCGAAGGGTGATGAAACCTCTTCCAAATCGCCGATTTGCCCTTCGAGGCGTTTTGATCCTCCGTCACCCTTCTCCCTCTTTCGTTCTCTCTTTTTCTCAACTGTACATCGAAAGATATATATTCCAAACGTACAAAGTACCTTCATAGGTTTAGAGATAATGGTTGGGATAAAGGTCTTCGCAGATGAGATTGGCTCGACTCATTTTTATCGTTAATGTGACAGGGCTGAAAGGGCCCTGCTAATAATAAAGTAGTAATTAAAATTGATCATGAAAATAATGATATTTGTTCAAAGTTTATAGATAATTTTTTAATTTTTTTAATAGTTCTAATGAAATTAACTGCACCTATAATTGAGGATATTCCAGCTAAATGTAAAGAAAAAATTGATAAATCTAAAGATATTCCTTCATGATTTAAATTTAAAGATAAAGGTGGATAAATTGTTCATCCAGTTCATACTCCATTATTTAAAAAATTTTTTATAATTACAACATTAATTGATGGCAGTAAAAGTCTTAAACCTAATCAGCCTAGCAACGGAATCTTGCATTCCTCATAAAGTACAATTAGGAATAAAAAAAAAAGGACACGAGTGGGTTCTGACTTTTCAGTATTTGGAGATTCGATGTATGGGAGAAACATTACGTCAACATATGTCCCAGGATATGGGTTTTACTACTTTGGAAATGGAAAATGATTTTTCGTATGGTAATTCGAATTGAAGAGAAAACTCGAAATTGTCCTCCAAAAATCACAGATTGAACCCAAATTTATGGTTGCGAGGTTAAAACTGGTATAAACAAAGTTTAAAAAATGTTTTCCTGATTCCATTTTTATTTATTCGGTGTAACAGTAGTTTAGTCTTCATCGATAATTTTTTGGTCAATATTTTTACCTACATTAATTATTAACAATAAATATGAAATTTGTCCTCGAAAAATCGGAAAAATCGTTACGATTTTACGAAAAACGTTATTTTTCCTAAAGCGGATTAATCGGGTAGGCAAACCTCGCGGAAGGTGACCAATGAGTTCTAACTGGATGCCAGAAAGGACAGGTGCAAAACAAGGAAGCGTGTTTAATACCTGTGTGGCGATTTGAGTGGGAATTTCCCAATGCGACGATCCCGGAATAATAAAATTCATCAGCATGACTGTATACCTCTGTTCAGGAAGAATTTAGCGGCCCTTCCGTTCATTTGAGAAAATAAGGTAACGCCTATCACCAAGCGTGAAACATCTAGTAACATTGGAGAACTGATGAAACATTCGTAAAGTGATTTACCAATTCTCATTGAATTTTTAAAGTGTTTTATCGATGTAAAGTTATTTACTAATTTTAGTTGAATTGGTAAAGCTTTTTAGCAATTCTAGTTGAATTGGTCAAGCTTTTTACCAATTCTACTAATTCTACCAATTCTATCAATTCTACCAATTTTACCAATTGGTAAAGTGATTTATCAATTCTAATTGAATGTTTAAAGTGTTTTACCAATTCTAATTGCATTTTTAAAGTGTTTTACCAATGTAAAGCTTTTTACCAATTCTACCAATTTTACCAATTGGTAAAGTGATTTACCAATTCTAATTGAATGTTTCAAGTGTTTTACCAATTCTAATTGAATGTTTAAAGTGTTTTACCAATTCTAATTGAATTTTCAAAGTGTTTTACCAATGTGAAGCTTTTTACCAATTCTAGTTGAATTGGTAAAACTTTTTACCAATTCTAGTTGACTTGGTAAAGCTTTTTACCAATTCTACCAATTTTACTAATTGGTAAAGTGATTTACCAATTGTAATTGAATGTTTAAAGTGTTTTATCAATTCTAATTGAATACTTAAATTGTTTCACCAATTCTAATTGAATGTTTAAAGTATTTTACCAATTCCAATTGAATGTTTAAAGTATTTTACCAATTTCAATTGAATGTTTAAAATATTTTACCAATTCTAATTGAATGTTTAAAATACTTTACCAATTCTAATTGAATCAATGAATTGACAATTTGGAACTTATTGTTTTTTTTTTTTACAAAACTTCGTAAATCGAGCTTTTCCATTCCAATTACGTAAGTTTCAAAGAATTCTCTGGTACCTCCCCCTGAATCTATAGTTCCACCTTGTACCCTCGACACGTTTGGGTTGTACGATCGCGCAGCTTCGCCAACGTACGTTATTGACTTATGTTCTGAGGAGGGAGGCAAAAGTCTCCGTGCAGTTGGAATCTCAGCTGTCGTTTGACTTAATCGTACGAGCGAATACGAGACGGATTCCCCTCCCTTCGTCGAAGAGTTTTGGCTCCGTGAGTAACTCTCTTTGGTAAAATCTCGTCTCCTTCTGATTCGGGTGTGCGTCTCTACGAGTATTTGTGCGCAAGATTTCTCTTTGACGAGACGAGGGGGGGCCGGTGTTGCGACGAAAACGTCCCCTCAGTCCGAGGGGTGAGATTTCTTCGCACACGGATTGTTCCACGCAACTCGCCTCGAGAGGGTGTGTATAACTCCTACAATGCTTTTTTTGGCTCGAGCCAAAGTAAAAGCTGCCGCGGCGAACCGAGCTTCTCCCCTCTAAAGTCAGAAGACCAAATACCCCCCATCGAATCTTACGCGCCTAAAGTACGAATTATTGCGGCGTCTGGGCATTCGCCACGACCCGACAAATGGCTGGTGTGCAACGGAGAAATATCGAGACAGAGGGATTCAAAGACGTCGGGCACGGGCCACCGAACGATTATATGAAAGTCATCTGTACTCTACTTTCTTACAATACATCAGCCACGACGATCTTCCGGCCGGAAATTGACCGGAAAATTTATGATTCTTCGTAATCAATATATTTTTATTATTATCAAAACCTTATTTCTATATAAACTTAAATTTGATATAAACTCCTTTTTATATAAATTTAAATTTGATATAAACTCTTTTTCATATAAACTTAAATTTGATATAAACTCTTTTTTATATAAACTTAAATTTGATATAAACTTTTTTTTTAAATTAAAGTAAACCTTCTTTTTACGATATATATTTTCTATGTACAAATTATTATATACTGTTTAATCTTTAACTCATTTGACTATGTTACTTAAAAAGTTCAACGTTTCATCGACATATAAATATTTTTTAATGAATATTTTATCGAGTTCTGCACGATTTTAAAAATCAAAAATGTCTTTTTTGGTATTCTCAAATAAAAATTCCGAAAAAAGTCCCATTTTTCGATGAGCTCTGCGTTGGAACATTTCAGTTCGTATATATCGATATACACGAATTATTGGAGTCCTTCCACTCGTAGTAAATCCTGACAAGTATGCTCGCTTTTTGAATAAACAATTTCTTAATTATCTCTTTTTCAATAAACCATTTATTATTTATTTAAATATTTGAAGACAACGAATAATTATTATTTTTCGTAACCGGTGGGTTTTCAAATCGAACTATCGTGGATTATCGATGTGGTCCTAGAACGTGACGTCAGACATGAGAAAAGAAGATTGCGAAAAGAAAATAAATTGCATGAGTCAGTGAGTACGATTGAGGGGTTATATAAGGGAGAGATGAGGCCTCAGCTGCTTTGGATGTCGTGAAGACTAGGCCTAAGGGTCTCCGACCCCCTCAACACACATCTGCCTGTACACCGTGTAGAGTTATATGGTACAGTAGATCAGGAACACCTATCCGCGTAAATACACATATTGGTTTAAGCCAGCAACATCTGATCAATTTTTGATGCAACACGTGACGAATCGAATTATCCAAGCATTTTTTTCCACCCCTAACGAAAAAAAATTCCTAAACCTCAATTTTTTAAATAAACAAAAAAAATCATTTAACCATTTTTCACTCAACGAAAAAGTAAAAAATAATTATAGTCTAATAATCAATCAAATCGCTGATTAAATCCTGCGTGTAAAAACGAGTCCAATAATTATTTAAAAAAATCCCAAGTCTTAATTTATAAATTAACACTAAACAAAGTTAAAAATAACAAATATAAAAATGTTAAATAAATTGTTAAATAGAGTATAATTATTGGTATCCTTATGAATAAAATTATTTTAAAAAAAAAAATTTTTTTTATAACGCGAGAGATACGTTGCTGGTTCTTGATGTCGAACAGGTTTTGATGTCGAGGATGTCCGTCTTTACAGCCGGACATCCCCCGAAGAGATCGCACCCTCGCTGCTGGTCGGATCTTTGATTTTTGTCAGAAAGAGTGCAGATGGTATAAGCATTTTTGGAAGAGACGGGAGGGAGAGGGGGGACATGGCGCGTGCCATCCCGAACCCATATATGTCGTAGTGTTACTGGATGTGCTCGATCGTAAACCTAAGTGTGTTAGTGCTCGGTGCGTTCACACGGATGGTCGCGCACGCGCTACGAATCGAGGTGAGTTTCATCGGAGATCACAGGTACGCTCCCAATGAACGGTGCACATGTGGAGTATCGGTTTGTGTGGGTAGACGATACGAAACGATTCAACGTATCGAGGAGACTCTCAATGATGTTTTCAGTAGGCGAAACTCATCAGGATTGACGAGTCAAAAATAAAACGCCCTTAAGGGATTCGAGAATGAGGTCCACTTTTTTTTAACGTAAAAATAATAATTTCAATAATTCCAAATTACTTTACAATTATTATTGTGCAGCTTAGGTTATTTTTAGTAGGAAATAAAAATATAGTTGTTTTTTTGAAAATTTCTGAACCTATCGAACGGATGAAATTTCAATCGTGTATTCTGTTTGCCTGCAAAATTCGAATGAACTAAAATTATTACGAATATTGATTTTTACTATTTTTTTTGGCAGCGAAAAACAGCGAAAGCAGCGAAAAACGGATTTTTTTTGTTTCTTTTGCGTTTTCGCCACCATTTTGTTTTTTTTTGTATGTTAAAACTGCATGAAATATGTAATAATTTTTTTTGTATTTTGTAAAATGTATTTCAAGAGAATATTTGTTGAGTTTAACAAAGCTAACATTAATATGTTTATTCATAAGCTCATAAAAAATTCATTAATATTGCCTTTTTTTTCGAAGGCCCAAAGTGGAATTCTGTTTTAACCTTGTTTTAGGGGTGGATCGGAAGATCTTTAAAGATATTCAACAAGGGGTTTCCGCTAGACGTATGTACGAGTAAATTCATAGAAGATGAACGTGGATGGCAACGATACGACAAAAGGGCCGAAGCCCAACTCTCACCATCAACAGGGTAATGTATGATGAATATAGAGAACCGGGAAAGGGTTAGCACACGCAACCACTTACGTAATACCTGTCACACGGTTCTCAATTCTTTATATACAAATCTTTATACATGGAGTACGGGTATAATAAGCCTTATGAAAAAATTTCGATACGTATCGATCGCAAATTCAATATATTGAAATTCATTCACGAGAATGAACTCGTGAACGCGTGAATGCGTTTAACCCGGGTTCACGCACGCGAAAGTAATTTTCCAAAGTATTCTCAGATAGGAAAGTACATATTGCATGGAAGTTTTGGAGTAAAGCCAAACGGACCCTTAAAAGCCCTTAAGATCGAGATTGGGATCAGATTTAGATCGGATTTTGAAAATTCTTTCGTTCATTCGAATCTTCATCGATGCATGTTTTTCTGTTTGTATTTTTTGGACAAATCTGATTTTACGTTAATCTGTCGAAGTTGTAATTTTGTGGAATATGAATTAATTGAATTAATTAATTGATAAAACCTTGGAACGATCAAACGAAAATTCGATTTTGCTTCTTATCGAAAATCCAGTTGTTTCTCCAGCTATTTTAATTTTCATGGCAAAAATCCTTTTAGAAGGTTTCTTAAAATATTAAGAAGAAGATCTGTGCACAAATTCAGCACCCTCGGAGACAGAGGATTTTCGGAATCTTCGATCAAAAATTTCAAAATTCTATATCTCGAAAACTATCGCGGGTCGCCAAAAATCCTTTAGGGAGTCGTCTTAAAATATAAAAAAGAAGATTTGTGAAAAATTTCAGCACCCTCGGAGGGAGAGGTTTTTCGAAATCTTCAATCAAAAATTTCAAAATTCAATATCTCGAAAACTATCGCGAGTCGCCAAAAATCCTTCAGGGAGTCGTCTTAAAATATAAAAAAGAAGATTTGTGAAAAATTTCAGCACGCTCGGAGGAAGAGGTTTTTCGAAATCTTCAATCAAAAATTTCAAAATTCAATATCTCGAAAACTATCGCGAGTCGCCAAAAATCCTTTAGGGAGTCGTCTTAAAATATAAAAAAGAAGATTTGTGAAAAATTTCAGCACCCTCGGAGGAAGAGATTTTTCGGAATCTTCAATCAAAAATTTCAAAATTCAATATCTCGGAAACTATCACGAGTCACCAAAAATCCTTTAGGGAGTCATCTTAAAATATAAAACAGAAGATTTTTGAAAAATTTCAGCACACTCGGAGGAAGAGGTTTTTCGAAATCTCCAATCGAAAATTTCAAAATTTAATATCTCGAAAACTATCACGAGTCGCCAAAAATCCTTTAGGGAGTCATCTTAAAATATAAAAAAGAAGATTTTTGAAAAATTACAGTTCATTCGGGGGGAGGGGGCTTTCGGAACTTCCCCTGTTGAATTAATATTTGACTCAATAGTGTTGAATAGTGCTTCTTTCAAGCTGCCAAAAAATCAAGTAATCGAAAAACAATTAATTTTCGTAACTGTCCATTAACGCACACTCGAACGTCACTCGAATGTGGAATGGAGTGACAGCTGTCGATGAGAATCACTGTATGTATACAGACACATATCCATATCCATATAGGCACAAATATACATATATATATACGAGAAAACGATGATGACCCCGTAACCGTAGAAGTCTAGAGAGCGCTGAGAGAGGAGACACCTTTGGTGGCGTAACGCAGCTTCCTAAACGGGATCATCATCTGTTCCTTCATGAATCTACACCCTTGCGACTCTACTCAGGAGGGTACTCGCTTCTCTCACACACTCTCTTGATTCTCCTCCTGGACCGTTTTTGCCATTCTTTCCGATATACAACCACCGCGCCAGCCAGAAGACGTAAACGAAGAAGTCGGAGCAACGGTGGACGCAGATGCAACGGCACGAGCGGGACGTCGAATGAAAAATCTGCGACTTCATTGTTGCGCGGGAATGTGTGCGTCGATATGCCTACGTGTATACATATATCGTGTAGTCACGAGCTAACGAAATCCTCACTCGCGAATCGTTTGACGATTTATTAATTGCGTGATTTGTTAACTAGTCATCGCAGGCGTTCGAAAAAATTGAGGCACGCATTGGCCATTTGCCAATTATTTGGGTTTGGGTTTGTTGGGGTTTGTCAATTCGGTTTCGTATTTTCTGGAATTTTTTTCTTTTGTTTTAAAACCCGTATTTGTACAAACAAGTTTCATACAATAAATAAATTTCTTATTTTCAATTAATTTTTATTTTTTTGTTTTTAAACGAGTCTTTGTATGAGCAAGTTTTCTACAAACTATGAAAAATTGAATTTTAAATTAATCAAACGATGCTTTTAAAGGTAAAAAGTGCATAAAAAGTATAATAATATTTTTTCAAATGTATTTCAAGAGAGTATTTATTAAACCTAACAAACTCTACATCGCCATATTTATTAATAACCTCAAACGAAATTTATAAAAATAGCCATTTTACTCGACGGCCCAAAGTAGAATCCTGGGTGAATTTACAAAGCGGGAGAAATATTTTTCAATACATTCTACAATGAAATAAATTTTGGACATGTGTTCAAAAAAATATCACAAAATGCATATCCTACTCTAAAAAGCAAAACGGTCTTCCGATCGTAAGAAAATCGTGTCACAGATCGAAGGATGGGAAAAAAATAACGCGCTACCCTAGTACTTCCGAGTGGAAAAGATGACGGGTACGTGGATGGATTGATGGCAACGAGCAATTTTTCATCCTCTCTCGATCTCTTTTCCACTCATATGACGACGAAACGCAAACAGGCGGATCGGTCTTGGGGTCATGGAGTTCATGAAACTCCACCTTCCCCTCGTCCCGCACGAGAAAATGTTCAGCTCATCTTGGGGTTCAGGAGAAGAGCTGAAAAATTTTTGAGCAGATGGAATTGATTTTTCCGGGATCCAATCGATTATAAATGGACAGCGTTGATCGATTAATCGTGATGATACTGATTTTTTTCCCTCCCCTCCCACTTCACCCTTAAAACGATCGATTCTCCATTCCCTCATTTCTTTTTCTCCACTCCGCAATTTATTTCTTACCCACCGAAGCGATAGCTCAAAGATCGTGGTTTCGATTTTTTTTTTTCGCGAAAGAGAAGCGCTGGCAGTTGGCACGTGACACGTCTTCGCAACGGGCTTCGTACTCGTGAGTCTGCGAAGAAAAATGGCGAGAGGGAGACGCTGAAAGAAGAGGACAAAAAAGAACGAGTCTCTAGCAGATTTTTGTTTTTTTTTTTCATGTCTGTTACGAAGGGGATGAAAAACGCAGACTTACCGAGGGATGAAAGGGTACACGGGTGGTACGATGCGAAACAAAAAAAAAAATTCGAAGCATTCGAATTTTTACCGATTTTGTATATTGGAGAAATACAATTTTTATCGAATTTTTAATTTGAAGAAATATAATTTTTGCCAGTTTTGTATATTGGAGAAATACAATTTTTATCGATTTTCTATATTGAAGAAATATAATTTTTGCCAATTTTGTATATTGGAGAAATACCCTTTTTGCCAATTTTTTATATCGAAGAAATACAATTTTCATCAATTTTGTATGTTAAAGAATAATATTTTTATCAATTTTGTACATTCCAGAAATACAATTTTTATCAATTTCGCATATTGAAGAAATCCTAATTTTACTATTTTTTGTATAAATTTCGAAACGTTGATTTTTTTGGGTAACATTTTTTCGTCCAGAATAAGAGTGTCCACGTTTTTTCGAACTCAGAGTCATTATAGAAACGATAATAGTGAACTAGTCCCTGCGCTTGGACCTTGCAGTACTCGCTTCTGTATCCGGTTGCGAATTAGAGTTCATTCACATACGAGATGTTTTTTACATTTATATATATATATATATCGAAGCCTGGCAAACAAAAGGCACTAACTCTCGAGATATAAAACGTGAAGCTATGCAAGTAGAGTCTTTTTCCCTTGCCGATGTGTCATACGTATGCATGTTTGAAAATACAGTCCGTACGATCCCATTTGAACTAGTACTAAAGCCCCTTGATTGCTCATTGTCCCATTCTCTCGAGCTCGAGTGCTCGAGTGCGCGAGTTGCACAATTCCGACGTTTTTACTTTTCTGCACAGGTCGTATTGTGAGTACATATTTGCGTGCACATATATACAGGGTGTCCCAGATAAAAATGTCAACCCTGAAATGGGAGGTAGGGGGAGAAATTCTAAGACGATTGATATAAGCATGTATGGGTCCCGGATCAACCCCTGAATTGTTATTAATTTTTTACGGTAGCCAATCAGACGCGCCCGGCGGGCCTACGTCGGTGAGCGGTACCCCCACCATGCGGACTCTCCGGATCGGACGCGTCCGATTGCTGCCGTAAAAAATTAATAACAATTCAGGGGTTGATCTGGGACCCATACATGCTTATATCAATCGTCTTAGAATTTCACCCCCTACCCCCCATTTCAGAGATGACATTCTTAGCTGGGACACCCTGTATATATATAAAGTATGTATATATATATATTTATTCACGTACGTGTGAATCCATAAACGTAAGTACCGACACGCGCGAGAACGTTAAAAATATTTTTTCGGGTTAGGGCATTTCACCCGACGTGTGGATACAGGCAAGACAAAATATTGTTACCCGGCTTGGAAAGGATTACGAATTCGTTCGCTAATTCACGTCGTGAATCGTGGCCCCAAAGGGCGGTAAACTTGCCTTACTTCCTGCATCTGCGACCCATTGAATTATGCAACAAATCCTTCCAAGGACTCAAGCCAATATTGGGTTCCTTCGTGTCGAAAGGAACACATAGGAACCAATTTTGGAAGGTCGAATGATGATCGAATGAAACTTTTGTTCGAATATGAAATTCTTTTATGGAAATTACGAATAAAATTCATCCCGAACGAAAATGAAATTTTTTTATGAAATTGCGAACGAAATTCCTCCCGAACGAAAATGAAATTTTTTTATGAAAGTTGTGAACGTAATTCCTCCCGAACGAAAATGAATTTTTTTTATGGAAGTTATGAACGAAATTCCTCCCGATCGAAAATGAAATTCATTTTTGGTTTTCGAATGGAAAACAAAATTAGAACTTTCTACAGAATTTGTTTGGGTTTGACGAAACTTGATTATAGGGTTATTATTGATTGATTGATTATAGGGTTGAATCCTTCATTAGGATATTATGATAATTATGATAATTATGATAATTAAGAATTTTTGTAATTTTTATAGAAACGATCAACGGAAACTGATCTTTTCGATCTTTTTCGATTTCACCATGTAGGGTGTACATGGGTGAAATCTCGGTCAAGGTGTTCGATATAAATACCTCGCAGAATGAACAGGCGCAGATGCACTTTATTTAGCGTTGCGGTTTTTCGAGGAGGAAGTGCTAGATGAGAAATCGTGGTCAAGGACGTGCCAGGGGTTGCCCCGGACACGTTTTTCTAACGGATGGGTGGAATCTCCCGCGCATCTGCGCGCGTGGATTTTTCTTCCGGATCCCCTCGATTTTCATTCCCTTTTCTATACATATATATATATGTATATATTGATGTATGTGGACCCACATACACCTTTTCCAACCCCCGATTTTTTTTTTCATCCCCCTCATTCACTCTTCATCTCCACCGTGGTTTGAGGCTTCGATCCTCGATCTAATCCTGGGAAAAGAGCAACTCTCTCACCCCCAGTACCCATTCCTGAGCACTCGTGTCTTCAAATTAGGCTTCTTTACGATTTCGAGGTTAAATTCCGAAATATAATAAATTTGGCCTAAATTTGGCCGGGGTTTCGCGAATGGACAATACTCGGAGCGGTGACCGCGTATCCGGGAATCGGCTGCATCAGGAAAAGATCGAAAAACAGCAAAAAGTCTCAAATTTCGGTATTAATTAATTCAGAAATATTTATAAAAATCTTTTGAAGAAATTATATTTTTTTTATATTCAAAAATCTTTTAGATAATTAATTTTTTTTAACTAGTTTTAAAAAATTAATAAAAAATAGTCTGCGCATCAGAGAATCAGAAAAATAGGGGGCCATCTATTCTGGCACGGGTTTTCCACAGTTTCTCCGTGCCCTCGATCAATATGGTGGGGGCAGCTTAAAACGGTTGGAAACGCGATAAAACGTTGGCCCATCGAAGTGCGAGTGGAGGGTGACAGGAAAGCCTTCTATTGGGAAGGATAATTCCAAAAAACCTATAAGGGTGCACGCTGGAAGTAAGAAAATGAAAAGACAACGAACAGACGTATCTAGGATCCCGGAGGAACTCCGGAAACCACTGAGAATAGGGTTGAAAAGGAACATCGTAATTTAAAAATAATCGGAGAAGGGTGCGCTTCGGAATTGCGGGTAAATTCGACACGGGGGTTGCCATGAATTTTCCAGTGCCGTTACTTCATCGAGAAAACCATAACGAATTCTTCGTTTCCAAAGATCTCTCTCGTAAATGAAAAAAAAAAATTTGTACAGATGACACATGTGGCCTGCACGGTAATTAGCAATTTCGTGATAAAATATTTTTTTAATCTCGAAATTTCGAAAACCAAAAATTGATTCGTAAATAAAAATTTCATATACTTCAATATTTCGAATTTAAAGAATAATGTTAAAAATTTGCATCGTTGAAATACATCGATATTTTTTTTCGCGTTGTCTTTCTTTATTTTTATTTGAACAAAAAATTCTTTTTTTTTACTCTGAAGTTCAAAACTTCGAGTAAAAATTTGTAAAATTGTTAAAACTATTGTCAGAGCGTCAATGAGCAAATAATTATTTAAAAAAATAAAATACAACTAATAGAACAAATCATCGAATGATGGTGACTTCAAATACCCATTTTTACGTTTCATTAGACTCAATTTTACTCCTGAACGCCTCTGATTGCGTTACTGTTCGTGGGACTCGAAAAATGGCCATTTACTTTTCTACTTTATTGCCAACGGTCCCTTTCAAAGTTGACCTTTATTTAAGGATTCTTCAGGGCATTCTGTGGGTCCACACTGGATTGTATGAAAAAAAAAGATAGAAACGCTAATGAATTACGATTATGTAGCTGCCGGGTTGTCGCAGCTTTCACATGACGATCATGGGCGAGAACGGTTGACGGGCATTGAGTAAATTATGTACGCCGAGCCGTTTTATCCTGTGGGGCAAAAATAACCAGTGATCCGGTCTCCACTATGGGACTGGATAATACGACGACGTACGTGTACTCGAAAAGGTAAGCATCTGTCCCTTTCATGGGGAGAGATATCGATATATCGATCGTCTCACACTTTTCACCAAAATTTCTCCACTCAAAAATACAAACAACTTTAAAATGGACTTAAAAAAAATCAAGCTTACTACAAAATTAAGCTTTTAAAAATTGAAGCTGAATTTATTTCAATTTTAATTAAAGCTTTTAATTGAGAATTGAAAATTTTGTAATTAAAATTTTTTTAAATTAAGCTTTTCTTTAAAGTAGACTAAAAAAAATAAAAATTTCTGAACGAGCGTAGTAATTAATTAATATATTTGTTTTTACTATAAATCAAAAATAAACATTTTCACTAAACATAGATATTGGCGAATTAAGGAAATCTTTTTTTTTATCGATTTAAAAAACATTGCAAGAGCCAGTTAAGAAAGGAATGAAATTTTACTCAAAATCACGAGCAATAAAAGTGAATAAAAGCGTGAAATAATGAGAAACATAAATGAAACGTTTCCGAGGACCGTCAGGAGTGGAAAACTCTTTCGAGGATGAATTTTACGAGAATGGTGGCAATAAAGATTATCCTGCTATTCAACGGTTGGAAATGGAGGTATGCATTTAGAGAGGACGTGGAATGCTCTCGATCTGCTGAACTCGAAACGGCGCCAAAGTACATTTCACGAATACCTATATACACTCGTGAAAAAACCCAAAGTTTTCTATTTCCATATTATTCGGTGCCAACCCGAGCAGGTACACACAAATGGTTTTCACGTGATTAACCTGTCGAAGAGAAATACTTCAGTGCGATTCCTGAAACTTCGATTCATTCGGATCGACGATGAATGTTCGAACTTGGGCCAGTCGACAAAGGATTTCTCGCTTTATTTTTGTTCCTGTGAATGAGGGCTGTCGATAAATTTATTTTCGTAGGATTCCAAAGAATGTCATCAACGTATAATTGTCTATGTGCAAATTTTTATTTATCAAGAAAAAAACAATTAATTACTGAAAATTAGTATTTTTATTGTTTTTTAATTGAACCTAGCGATCGTTTTATTTTTATTTTTTTACGTCTTTAAAAACTCATAATTTATATAATATATTTTTTATCAATATTTATTCGGAGCATTAAACATTTACAAATGCTATTTTTTTTTTAAATATTATTGGTTCCAAAGACTTATGAATATTAAAAAAGATATATTATTTCTTCAAGAGATCTTTGAATATTCAAAAAATAAATTATTTCTTAAAAATATTTTTGAATACTGTTTCTCGATAACCCTGATTTTTGGGTGTTCAGCACAGCCCAAAATGATGTCAAAATTATTCAACTTCGTTCTAATGTAATTTTCCCTTGCACAAAAAGAACCTTATCATTAATAGAAAATTTAAAAAAAAGTATAAAGTCTGCCAAGAAATACCTAAACCGTAAATCTTTAAAAATCTTAATTTCCAGAACCATTCCACTGTGGTTTATTGCGCTGTTTCGAAATCGTGGGCTTTGAGCCAAGGCTGGTTTGGCAAGCTGACGAGGGCAGAGCTTTTCCAACAATGAAACGTACTTAACGAATTATGAAGCTCGGAATTATTCTCGAAGTGGCAAAGTTTGGTGGTAGGCAATAAATCACGAGTATTCTTGGAAGAAAAGCGTGGCTATCTCGTGTGGTGGAGGAGCGAACAAAACCGAGATTCAACTGTTTGGCAATAATCATTAGAGGTTCCCATTGAATGGACGAAATTGCAGATTTGTTTTTGAATAGCGAGAGTATTATTAACCTTTTGAAACTTTCCTCGGCATAGGCATTTATACCTGCGCGGATATAAACGTGGTCAGGTATGGCCTACATTTTCCACGTGCATCGACTTATCCATGACTAAGAATTTACAGGTTACATTTACCATTCCTTTTTTGCAAAGGGGTTGCATTTTATTTGCAAATCCGAAATGGAGTATTCTGAAGGACATTATGTGATTTGGAAAATAAAAATAAACGCGAAAAGCCTACTTTTGTACCTCGGTGAAAGGGACTTCTATTGTTCGATTTAATAAACCTCTTCTTAAGGGGGCACGAAGGAAAGACAAAAAAGGAGTGATTCATCCCGTAATATTTTATCGTAAATTTATTAATGATTTTTCAGTGAAAAAGAAAACGAAACGAAAAGAAATTTAACGATGATTTCATCAAGATTTTTGGAAAGTACAAAAATAAGATTGAACAGTTTATAAATATTCTGGATAAAAATAATAAAAAATGTATTATATAAAAAATAAGGCTGTGAAAAAAATAAAAATTTGAAGAATGCTACAAAGAAAAAGCGAATCAAATTCTGTATTTTACAAAAAAAAATGTAAGCAAGGCTTTAAATAAAATAATTTAGAAACAAATGTCACTAAAAAATCAAAAATTATAACCAAATGAAAAATCAAAGAAAAATTGAATATAAATCAAACTCCTCTAGCATTTTATGGAAATTTCAATTCGTCAAGAAAAATCCCCATAAGTATTTGACTTTTTCACCGGCAATTATCTCTCCCTCTAAAACCGTTATAAACCTAAAAATTAGCGCGAGTGACATCTGCGTGGATTCTCGCGGAGTCTCGTGCACCCGCACGCGAGTAAAGTCGTGAAAAAAAAATGAACGTCAAAAAAAAAAAGGAAGGAACGAAACAAAAACACCCTCACGCGCTCGGTTCCACGGACACTTAAAAAATACAACGGCATATGTACGCGCGTAACGTCATCGAGTACGCATTCGCAGCTCGACTCTTTCGTTCTTTTTTTTTGTTTCTTAAGGGGGCCCCCAACGTATCAAAGCGATTCGAGGGGCCAGACGGAGGAAGAGAAAAAGGGAAGGAGAGAATCGTAAGAATCGAGGGAGACTTTCGTCGTCGTCGCGGCGTACTTACGCCTGTACGTGTGGGGGTGAAGTGTGGCCACGTGCCACACACTCGTCATGAGAGTCACGACGAGGGGGAGCGTTCTCGCGCTCGCGCCAGCTGCGGAAGTCAAAAGCCAAATTTCTTCCGTAACGACAAAAGTCACTGAAACCACCCTCGATACGCGAGCCCCAACGCCCCATGGACTTATTAATTAAAAATTCGTTGGGGGATCGACGTTGTCTCGTCGCTCATCGAAACGCTTCTTCGAGTAAAACTTCACTTTAAAAAAAGGCAAAATTGGAAAAAACGAGAATTTGAAGCTTTTGGATTTTTTGGAACAGTTAGAAAGCATTTTGTTTGCGTTAATTAATTTTGCAAATTTTTTGTTTGTTTTTTCTTTAGAAAAAACGTTCGAACTGAAATTTCCGAAATTGTTAAATATTCCGAAATATTCTGATCGCACCAATAAAATGAGGTATGCTCTTAATTTTGCAAATTATTTGTTTGTTTTTTTCTTTAGAAAAACGTTCGAACTGAAATTTCCGAAAATGTTAGATATTCCGAAATATTCTGATCGCACCAATAAAATGTAGAATAAAATGAGATATGCTCTTAATTGTGCAAATTATTTGTTTGTTTTTTTCTTTAGAAAAACGTTCGAACTGAAATTTCCGAAATTGTT
>JAPYZJ010003742.1:0-18669 GCA_030522765.1 Ophioninae sp. B BG-2022a | reverse complement strand
CGATGATTTTTCGATTTTTGGCAGAATTTCAAAGTTGGACCATCGATTTTTGCCAATTTTTCCATACATACCCCTTTGCCTCTTTTTTTGCCATTTTTCTAGTGGACTTTTCGGGGAAACTATGCGAGATATCGATATGAATCCAACGCCATTATTTAAGTTAGGCAAAAACCTTTTCCAAACACATCAAATAAATGCCCATAGCATAGAAGAAGCTTACTCTACGACCTTTTGAAATATCGTGATTTTCGAGATTTCGGGAAAGTGGCCGGGGAAGTCGAAATTTTTTTTTTCCGTTTTAAAAGTATTAGAAGGGTCTATTTGATCGTGAAATTTTCGCTGATTACGAATATGCCCGAGTTTTTGGCGAAAGTAGATTAGGAAAGTGCAAAAAACATTTCTAGAATATTCTTTCCACATTTTTCCCCAGAAATGGAGAGTTCACGGATGCTATTCGATCGTGGGACACCCTATATATATTACTAAAAAATATATAATATTTTTTAATCGACGTAAATATAATTATTTTTAAATATTATAAATATTTTAAGAATCTACGAATACATTCCATAACAATATTTACCTATTATATATACAAATAGTTATATATTACTTATATATTTACAAATAAATAAAATATCTTCCAAAAAATGTATAAAAAAATATTTATTTCACGAATCGCTAAAGTAAATTAATATATGAATTCATCGACTCGACGAAGTGGGCACTCGGATTCTCAAGAAAGAAGGAGCAACATTTTAGATCGGTTCGAAGATATGCGAAATCCAATTTATACAACGTATACCATTATTCGTCGAGTGAACCGAGCCCATTCGTCCTGGTGTCTCGTCGTTACGAAACTTGTGCGAAAGTTTTGTGCTCGCGAGGAAGCAAATTCGAGAGGGGTGGGGGGTGAGTGAGAAGAGGGTGAAATGGAAGAGAAAACGAAGGAGTACTGTAGACACGTAGGGAAATTGCAACGAGACAAGACGAAAAGAAACGAGAAGTCATTTATATATATATATAAATATTTATATAAATAAGAATAACTGTCAAGTTGAACGTAGGAATTTTTCTCTTCACTCCCTATCGTATTTTCTTCAAATTTCGATCGGAAGAACTCCCCCCCCCCCCCTAAAATAAAATCCGAATGGATATATCAAAACCATTAAATATAATATATTTAACAAACTTTCGAGACATTTCGAGGACCGTGCCCGATTATTCTCGAATTTGACATTGTGAAAAACCCACTATTTTCAAAAACCCTATTAAATAAAAAAAGTCTATTTACAAAATGGTTATTTAAATAATATCAACAATGTGGCGATTAAAAAATCGTTCGCTGATTAAACGTTCATATGGTGATTGAAAAAATTGCTGATTAAAATCTCATTAAAAATCAGCTGGTTATAAGCTCATAAAAAATCAGCTGATTAAAATCTCATAAAAAATCGGCTGATTAAAAACTCGTAAAAAATCAGCTGATAAAAAGCAGATGAAAAAATGCCAAGCAGAAAAAATAATAAAAATCCAGTCGATTTCAAGATTCGATCAAGAAAATGGAAAAGTTTTCGGGAGTGACGTATCGGTTAAAGAGGTCGTAAGGGGAGGGGGATTGAATATTCGTAGAGTATCCTCGCGATTGGTCCGGCCCGAGAGATCCTATAAGTGCGTTGTCTTGTCGCATTCCGTGGATGTCGATTGTCTCGAAGCACAGGAGAGACCTTTCCTTGTACGATCTGTCGAGTGGTACGATTCATCCCCTTGGAAGACGCTATGGGAGAGAAATACTCTCGACCCCAGACGAACACCATGAGGCAAAGTTTTCCAATTGCACTTGAGAATGTGTATATATTTATATTTTGTCAATTTTTGTTTGGGTTTTTCAAAATATTTACATATTTGTTGTTAGTTTCGTTTTTTTGTTAATTTTTGTTTGGGTTTGTTGCAATGTTTTGTGCAATATATTTGTTTGTCAATTTTTGTTTGGGTTTGTCAAAATATTAACATATATGTTGTTAATTTTTTTTTGGTAATTTTTGTTTGGGTTTGTTGCAATGTTTTGTGTTGGGTTTTTTTTTTTGTTAATTGTTTCATTTCAATGTACCTTGTTGAGGGGTAGTGGCAATGAAAATACAATTATTCTATTTTACAAAAAAAAACAGAAAGCTCGATGGTTATTCCCACTTAGATCTAATGAGCCAATTTTTTAAACTGTAAAACTATATAAAAAATCGAACTAAAATACAACAATTAATTTTTTAGGGAACTTTCGTATTTGACGAAAAAAATAAACAAAAATCGATAGTTATTTCCAATTAGTCAATTAGCGTAAGCCTAATTAAAAACTTTTCTATAGATGATAGAATTGAGTTGGAAATTTGAAGGGAATTTTTTAAGATTCAGTCTATTCGAAAAAAAAAGGTTTAAAGCTTAATCCCAATTAGCCAATTTTAGAGTGGCATTCAGTGATGTAAATTACCGATTCTCGAATTTATCACTCTTAAATTCCGATCGAAGCACTTCTCGCGTTTCCTCTCTTTTCTCTTCCATTCCTCCCCCCCCCCCCCCCCCCCCCCCCTCCTCTTTCCTCGCGTCGATCGTGAAAGCACGAATGTAAATCGCCTTGAAAGATCGCAACCGAGAACTCGCTGCGTTCTAGCAGCTAACATACGTGTTACAAGAGAGATAACCGGCTGCTGTTCCAGATAAGAAAGATCCCGACGAGCACTTATGGTTGTCCATTAATCGAAAGGACTGTGAATGCTAAAACAGTGCTTCGATCTTACAAAATCGAGATGTTATCTCCCAGTTGAGAAAATAGTACGCGAAGAGCCAAGAATTTCAAAAAATTCAAAAAAAGAAGTGCTTCTATAAGGGATAGATTGAGGATTTTGGTATTCGAGTGAACCCAAACAAAACCAAAGGGAAATTGAGGATATTATAGAAATTTCGAAGAAACCCAATCAAACCCAAACGGAAATGGAGGATATTGAAGAAATTTTGAGGAAACCCATACACAAAGGCATATGGGGAATATTTTAGAAATTTTTAGGAAACCAAAACAAAACCCAAAGGGAAATTGAGGCTTCTGGTATTCGAGTAAGCCCAAACAAACCTAATAGGAAATTAAAGATTTCAATATCGGTTGATTCTTTTCACCAATATTTTACCACCGAGAAATCTTTACGATAAAAAACATAAACAAATAACTAAAAAATAAAGATTTTCGTTCATAATAACCAATACCAGTAAAAATTCCCCACAATTTCCTAGTTGGTTTATCGATATATTTTTTTTCAAAATTATCGATACTTTATTTTGAATTTTGACGAGATACAGCCCATTGAGGTGTCAGCATTCTTAACGAGGCTTGAACGAATTTAACGAGCTTTTATACGAGAAGGTGGTCAATTTTATTTTTCCCCATCGTTTTTTTTTTCCTGTTTTCGGGTAACGCATGGTTGTCGATGGATATGAGGAACGAAGAATCAGCCGTGAGTCCCGAAATGCCTCAAGGTATCAAGGGTGTGAGAAGAAACGATCCAAAACGTGCGAATCGCCAAAACCACACTGTCTCTCCCTTTCTCTCCTCGCATTCGACTTTCATCCATATTCATCGGAATTTTACGATCCAGCTTCGTCCATAAAAACTGGTGCGAAACCCGCGAGAAAATCAGATGAAACGAGCGAACTTCGAGGGAGAAAAAAAAGTACGAAAAAAGAAGGGGAAGGGGGGGGGGGGGGAGAAAAAAATTAAAAAATGAAAAGGGCGATCAATCGATGCGTCTGGAAGGAGCATATTTTATCCAGTGGGGAATTAATTCTCAGTCACGAATTTTCATAGATCGATCCGCCATTTTTTTTATTCCCCGCCAAAAAAGTACGAGAGTTGATAGTCTCGAGTAAAAATACAGTTATCTTGAGTCTGAAGGGGTGCATTTTTAAAAAACACACCACTTATCATCTTCTCGTAAACTCGTCGAATCCCTGACGAAAATCATGCCAATCAGCCCTCTTCCAACAGCCCCTACGAAAATCGATGTCAATATTTAAACTAGTCGCTTGAAGGGAAAAGGTGATTTCGAATCACCTTTTTTTTGCTCGTTTTAGGAAGACCCATGAGCTTCGATAATCTCGTCGTAATTTTCTCACCCTATTTTTTTGAAAACACCATGGAATATGGAGCTGCACGTCTTAAGGGGCTTGGATTCAGCCTCAATAATGGATATCGATACTGAATTGAATGAACCTTCATTTTTCTTGATTTTGTAACGTGGCATCAGATTAGTGAATTTTTTTTTTTTTGATTGACTTAAAAATGATTTATTTGGTGATTTATTTCGAACGAAAAATTCAAGAAAATAAATTCTATTGGAAATCAACGAAATTTTCTTTCTTATATTTCTTCCTTTTATCATTTTCAATTTTTGCCTTGTTCTTTTTTCAAATTTGAATTCACGATTCCCAAATGATGCTCGAAAAAATCCGCACGTCTTTTCGTTACGATTTTTGTAAAAAAAGAATAACAATTAAAACTATTTTGAAAACTCAAAAGATCAAGAAAATAAATTCTATCGGAAATCAACGAAATTTTTTTCCTTATGTTTTACCCTTTCGTCATTGTTAATTTTGTCTTCGTTTTTTTTTCCAAATTTGAATTAACGATTTCCAAACAATGCTAAAAAAATTCCAGACGCCTTTTCGTAACGATTTTTGCAAAAAAAAAATGCAAACTATTTTTAAAAATACCAAAATCTATCGAAAAAAAAAAAAATAATTATTAAAAACTGAACCCGAACCAAAGTCGTAACACAACATTATATTTATTTTGCTTCATTTCCGGTCCACCAACATCTTTTCTTTCGCCATTATTTTTTTTCCACATCAGAACGATATTAAATATTTTTATTTTATCCTGCGAATATAATATCGCTGGCTGATGCCCCCTCCTGGCTCATCCAAGAATAAGCGTAAGCATAAACGTCCCGAGGCGGGTCGAACGTTCAAAATCTTCACGGCAGTCAGCCGGAGTGTTTTACGAGGGAGTTTATGAAAGCGTACACAACGGGAGGTGAGAGGGACCCTCAACGAAAGACTGAGGAAAAGATCCGAAGATTGGGCGGTTCCCTCGTCGGCGTCTTCAAGAAAAAACAATATTATTGCACAGGTGACGATTCAACGTCCTCGAAACGACAGCCTTGCACCTCCGAGAGAAGCCTGCTACCATCCCACTATAATTCTCGATATCCAACATCGCCACTATATTTCCCTTGAATTTATCCATTTTTAGATTCACCGGTGAAATTTTTCTTCCCCATACGTATCCTCTATTATTTCCTCCTCTAAAAATCCATCACCCCTAAAGCCGATGATAAAGGAGCTCTTTAGATTTTTACTCGAGAGTAATCGTGTTCAAGCCTTGTTCGAGTTCGAGTATTAAAAACTTCCGATCTTCATTTTTGGAAAAACGAGATTTGTTGATTTTTTGGGTTCTTGGTTCAGTTATTGTTTTTTATTTTGTCATTTGTAGTCTCCTGGTTTAATTATGTTTTAATTTTTATTTTTTTGGGTTCAATTTTCTTCCATTTTATTTTTTGGGTGCAATTATGTTGTTTTTTTCGGTTTTTTATTCAATAATGTTGTTTTTTTATTTCCTCGTTTAATGTATTACAAAATAACATCCAAAAATAAAATCTAAAAGGTCTTTTAGTTTTGGAAAAAAGAAATCATTTATTTCATTTTAATAAAATAAAATAAATCAAATAACGAATTAATTTCATGTATTTAAATTAAATTACTTGAAAGTATAAATAATTTTAGTTAATCCAATTAATTAACATTAATCACTTTCACTTAATTAATGAACAACAGAGTATTTCCTTTTTTTCCTAAAAAATAATTTAAAAAATACATAAAATAAAAATCCTGAAGTCATTAAAAAATATAAAAATTCGTTCGCCCTTTAAATAATAAAAAATGTAAAAACCCAAACGAATTTCAAAACCTAAACCTCATAAAACCTCAAAAAAATCGTGCTAGAAGCTCAAAATAATTCCTCGTCATCCCAGCATCACTGTTTATCCTCAAAACTGACCACCCCGATATTCCATCAACCGGAAGGGGGTCTCCAAATTTCCAAGTGTAAAAAAGCTTCCTGCACGAAAGATAAGCCCTTTTTCCGGGCAAAATGTTTCTTCCGGTGGATGATTTGAATCGGTTGTGGACCCCCCTCCCCCTGCCCCTACAGACAACCTAACTGAACGTTGAAACGCTGCAGGAGGTAAAGAGTCGTTTGACAAAGGGTGCAACGAGACGTGAAGTGTCGAGTCTGCGCGACAGGCGAGGAGGTCCTGAGGAGGTTGTGCGGAACGAATGGTTGTAAAGATGGCCACGGGTGGAACGATGAAGCTTCATAGGTGTATGGACGAAACGACACGTGTGTACGATCTTAACTGTACGTTTAGAAGAGGAAAGAACGGGAAAAGCGAGGCGGAACGAAAAACGTATCGAAGCAAAGAAGATCTGTCGCGGGAGGGCCTCTGATATCCGGCATTGGTCCGACAGATATCACTTCGCCTCGCGCTTCTTCCTTTCACGGTAGAAAAAAAAACGGAACAATGGACCAAAACGAGAAACGATCATCCTCGATGAAACCGAGGAGCTTTGTGTGTAGTTTCGTGAAATATAGGAAACGTTACGGCTCGGACGTGAAAGATAAGCTTGATAAATCTCACGGTGCGAAAAATATTGGACCCTGTGTATCGGCGAGGTTACACTGGCCCTGGATATCCATTCTCGATTCTTAGAGAAAAACGGGATATCAATGACGAAGAGGTTTATGAAATATCGGAATGGGGGAAACGAGGGAAGGATCGAGGTTTGATGAAAATCGGTTTAAAAGTGGGGGTCTGATGATCTGGTTAGATTGTATTTATTGGGGATTATTGGAAGGATGCTGAAGGATTAGTGGGTATTATCGAGTTGACTGCCCAATTTCCGATTTCTCAGTCCAGTTTTCAAGTGGACTGCCCTGTTCCAAAATTTTCAGTCCAGTTTCTAAGTTGACGGTCTTGTTTCCAAATTGTCAGTGCAGTTTCCAAATTGTTAGTCCTGTTACCAAATTGTCAGTCCAATTTCCATAGTATCAGCCGAATTTGCAATTTGACTTTCCAGATTCCGAATTGTCAGTCCAGTTTTCAATTTGAGTATTCAGTTTCCAAGTTGATGGTCCAGTTTTCAAGTTGAGTACCCAGTTTCCAAGTTGATGGTACAGTTTCCAAGTTGATGGTCCAGATTTCAAGTTGATGGTCCAGTTTCCAAGTGGACTGTCCAATTTTCAAGTTGACCGTCCAGTTTCCAATTTCTCAGTCCAATTTCCAATTTCCAAGTGCCAGTCCAGTTTTCAAGTTGATGCTTCAGTTTCCAAATGAACGGTCTAGTTTCCAAGTTGTCTGGCTAGTTTCTAAATTGACTGTCCAGTTTCCAGTTTCTCAGTCCAGTTTCCAAATTTTCAGTCCAGTTTCCAAATTCTCAGTCCAGTTTCCAAGTTGACTGTCCAGTTTCCAAGTTGACTGTCCAGTTTCCAAGTTGATGCTCCAGTTTTCAAGTCAACTGTCCAGTTTCCAAGTTGATGCTCCAGTTTTCAAGTCAACTGTCCAGTTTCCAACTGGACTGGCCAGTTTCTAAGTTGACTACCCACTTTCCAAGTGGACTGTCCAATTTTCAATTAGTCTATCCAGTTTCCAAATTCTCAGTCCAATTTCCAATTTGACTGCCTAGTTTCCAAATTCTCAGTCCAGTTTCCAAGTTGACCGTCCAGTTTCCAAATACCAAGTCCAATTACCAAACTCTCCGTCCAGTTTCCAAATTGACGATCCAGTAGTGCATAAAGAGTACCCTCCATGTGTGAGATTCACACCGGAGAAACCGCGAACAAGCCCGAGTTCTGATAATTCTCCAGGTCCATTGTCGAATGACAAATCGTGTCGGAGAATACCATACGATGTAAGCTGATCCATCAACATCAGCTGACAAATATGGTTCCCCTTTGGGAGGCTCGGAGGTTTCATAGGGTTGCGGAACAGGATCGAATTAATCGACTTCCGTAGAGCTCGGGTTTGCCAATCGTGATTGGTAATGACGTCGGACACTCATCTCGATACCGTTATTGATCATGAGGAAAGATAAGCCACGTGTCGTGGCGCGACCGGTCCAGGACCAGGGATAACGAATTCTCGATGATAATCCGAAAGGCGATGTATGGAGGCGCCGGGAAAATACGAAAGGTCTATTGAACCGGAGGATTATCAGGGTGCACGCGTCACGTCGGTCATCATTGTGAAAGCGGCTGATTGGACATGAGGAAAAGGGACGAAAACCATTGCGAAAGATGATTGATCGATGGAATTTTAGCGATCGAGAAACGCCTTTTAGAAACGCACTTCCTGGTCCAAATAACCGGATGACGTTTACAATTGGCAATTGATAATAGATGAAGAAAAGACTAGGATAGGGAATTTCAAGGCCTAGAGGTTCACACGACTGACTAGACTATTCAGGATAGGGGAAGGAAGGACAAGATGAAAAACAAACTTTTGGCTCGAATTGGAATATACAATGAAAAACACCTTTTAGAACTCCAAATTGATTCCTCAGATAAGTCACATTCAATCCTCAACAAAGTCAAGTTATTAAAAACAACAAGGATAAGTTTATACATAAGAACACTTCGACGTTTAAGAAACCAAACGAACCCAAACAAAACTAGAGATTCCATGAACAGCCTATTGGGGTAGTCCCTAGATCCCTAGACGACCCTTTTGGGTTCAGGGGTCAAAGGACTGCGTCCTATTTTGTGTTGGACCCCACTAGTTGCATACAGCAATTGCCACCATCTTCTACTCTTGAAAAGAACAAACCTAAACAAGCACTTTGGTCAAGCTTGTAGGGGAATCTCTACCCAATTTGCTTTTCTCCCCAGTCAAATCGCTCTCATCTCTTTCTTTATAGTATTTAGGTTGATCCAGCCTGGCAATTCTTAAAAATGAACGCAGTCGAGTGAAATCCTCCAGTTTTCATTTTCCCTTTTTCCCAAAATCTTTCCAAGAAGTTTCTAGTGAAAAAATGCTTTTGGGTGAATGTTTCACCTCCAGTACCAATCTCTTTCCTTTTTTTTTTATTATTGTGCTCTATCCATTCTAGTTTTCGTGAATTCACGGTGAAGAAAATTCGTCTTTCGGTGAAATTTCTTTTCTCAGTTTTTTACTTCATTAGATCCATTATTTGGTGGAGAATATTTTCGTTCATATTTGAAATCTAGCTTATCACAATAAAGATTTGTATAATTATTGGGATATTTTACTTACGATTTTAGTGAGAAAAAAAAATAGAACAATTAAAAAATAATGATTTTCGTTGCAATGTTGCAAACTTCGATTTTATATGGATTTGAGGTGATGTTAGGTACCCAGATTGATAAAGACCTATATATGGGTTACATATGTGAATGGAGAAATATATCGACGTATTTATGATGCGATGTGTTTCTGGCGTTTGGGTTTGGGCCCTGAAGCGATACAAGTTGTACACGACATCATGCTGGGTTGGGACACAATGGAAGCGACACATTGGCCTCACTCTCTCGTATATAACCGACTCTCTCTGCCGAGGAACGTATTCGCCAGCTATTCTTCTCCGTTTCTTTTTATCTCTGTTTTTCGCACACAAGTGGTACACCCACGCGTCAGGATCCAAGACACTCTTTACTCTTTTGACGTCCACCAGCGCTACCGATCTGTCACGCTCTTTCGCACCTAATCTTTTGCTCCTTTCTTCGGCGTGTCGTCGCGAAGACTTGGAATCCACTAAACGGATTTTTCCTTTCGCTATTCTTCAATGGCTGAATTGTTTGGGTTTGTTTTTCAATGGCTGAATTGTTCGTTTGTTTTTCAATGGCTGAATTGTTCGTTTGTTCTCAATGGCTTTATTCTTCAATGGCTGAAAGTGTTGGGTTTGTTTTTTGGGGAAAAAAGAATCGGGTGATGGATGATCTCATTGTGAAGGAAATAGAGCTATCAAAGGTACGATGATGAACTATAAAACTGATATAAAATGGCTATTTTTAAATGGGTAGTCTTGCATTAGAAAGAGACGTCCAAATCAGGCCAACGTTATCCTTCAAATTCCGACTACGGTCTATTGGGTAAGAGCGTGTACGGCTGAACTCCGAAACTATTAGGAAGAAGATGATAGAACAAATGGCACATATACTAATCAACAGAAGCTGTGATGCTTCAGTATTGACGAGTGGTCCAGTCGCCTCCAATATTAATAATCGCCTGACATCTCTGAGAAATCATCATCACTCATTACGTTTTCCTAAAATCTGAGATCTTTAAGTTGGCCCCATTGGTGATACCATTCGTAGGCCCTTGAACAATTTTACCCTATCTAGGCTTTGGTCCACGGAAACGGCACGAGAAAATTTCGAAAAAGTGGAAAAAACGATGAACTTTCGAGTTTAGCGAAAATCGCGAATCGGTATCAGACACCGTCACTAATGTGGCTGATAAATATTTTTTTCTCTCTCATAATTTCCCTAAAATATAATATATAATATATAATTTAATTCTTATATATATACTCGTTACAATTAATATATAATAATTGTTATAATGATTATAATTAATTATAATTTATAATTTCATCTCATACTGTCGTGCCATTTGTAATCAGAACATGTCAGAGTGCAAAAATGAAAGAACTGCACACCCAATACACAAATCATAATTACAACGTTGAATTACAACGCAATTGAATTAGCCCAGTAATACCGAGACGTCTCGTACTGCCAGGTCATTTATGATCATTTCTGTTGGCTGCTTTCATCGCAACGCGAAATGGTGGTCTTTTCGTTACGTAAAAAAAAAAAAACGAAAAGTGAATGCATATTCCTCGTATTTTTATTTTTTATTGCAGACACTTCGTTGCACAAAATAACTCTTCGCTGCCATTTCGTTATCCCGATTAATCTCCTCTTTTCGCAGTATCCTTTTTTCCTTGTCATCCAACATCTGTTCTTTTTTTTTGCTCCTCCCCCCTCACCCCTCGTCTTTTTTTCGTTCCCTTATCTTTCTCACTGATCCTTTCAACGTTCCATTTGACTTTCCTTTATAGGTGTTACTTTATTATTATTTATAACCTCGGGCTTTTGCAAAACAGTCCCATCGGCCGGAAACTTTCACTCGGCGCTGAGAGCTTCGTAAACTTTTGGAATGCTCGAAAATAGTCTGGTTTATTCACCAACGGCGAGAGCCATGACGATCGGTCACCATTTTTCGCACGTGTGCAACGAAGCATCACGGTGAGAAAACGGGATTGGCTCGTGTGGGTTCTGCCACGTGACACGACCCCCACTCATTAAAAATCCCAACGGAACGCCATCCGATGAATCTCTCGTGTGCACACGAAACGTACTCGTACATGTTTTAAGTACGTGCATAAATTTCCTCGTTGGAAAAAAAATGGATTTTTTTGTAGAATGTTATACCTATAGCAATTCAGAATAACCGTAGTAAAAATTCAGCATATCTTATCGACGAAATACGACAGTAATTAATTCGTTAAATCAATGCATTCCTTTGAAAAATACGTATAAATCGAAATTTGGAACGGAAATATTTAATTGTTTACGATTAGATAGGAAGCACGCAAAAAGTAGAAATGGTCAACAAAACTGTCGATTAAATCTGGTTCATAAGAAAATCTAGGCTGTGTTTTGTATATTTGAGATTTTTATCTATTTTTTTTATATATGGAATTTTTCAGTTTTTCGATTTTTATATATTTTTTCTATATAAGAGATTTTTTTATTTCTAGATTTCTATCTATTTTTTTATATGAAATTTTTCAATTTTTAGATTTTTATCTATTTTTTCTATATATAAAATTTTCTATTTTTAGACTCAATAAATTATAGATATACCATTGACTAATCAATCCGCTAGTACTACCTTAATGTTCACTCTCGAATATTCCAACCTGGCTAGCGTACCGAGCTGTAAATACCGAATCGAAAATTCGTCATAAATTTCATCGACGATGCGTAGAATATTACAGAGGTGGGATTACTTCCGGTGCGTTTTTCGGGACACCCGGGAAAGCTGCTTTAAAGCTCCGTCTATGATTAATCACACACTTTCCCTTCCTCTATTTCTCGTTGAACAGCGAACCAATGGACCAAACGTAACCCAATCCAAAAAAATCAAATTCAAATTCAAATCGGAATTCAAAATAAAATGTGTATATATAAAAAAAAACTTTTTTTTCTGCCAATGAGATAATTCTATCTGTAACCGGATGAACCATACGATTTTAATGCAAACTTTTTTCGGAACGAAAAATATAAAATACGTATAATTTTTCCCTGCAATTATATATATGCATAAATGTCCCATAAACAAATAAGAAAATTTGATATGGAATCCTCTTACCATCTTATCCTCGTTAAATCAAATACATATTTTTTCCTTTTTTCTCCCGTAGTACCTACAATTGAATTTATTTATATGTTTCCGCCTCGAAAAAAATGAAAAATAACGAAACTTTGATTGTGGAAGATTGAAAAAAATTCATCATTTGTTATCATAGTAAACTTGTAGAATTCTACAAAATTGAAAATGATTATCAATACCCATCGTTTTATTTTCTTCCCTTTGAATTATTTATATATTCAATTCAATTTAATTATTCAATTATTCATTTTCCCACAAAATTTCTCAATAAAATTGCCAACAAACAAAATCAGATAAAATATAAATATGTATTTAAAAAAATCAAAATTCACGTGTATTCATATGGAATTTAAATATTGCTAATTGCTTTAATAAGTGCAGTGTTAATATTATTTACTCGAAGTGAAAATAAATATAATCTATAAACTTCTTGATGGCAAAAAATGGCAAAAAAATGGCGGTCGTATTGAAATGTAGTTTATCCAACGTATACATAATATCTAATGTCGAGCCAATATATGCGTAGTCTGAGGGCTAACAAATCGAATAATGATCACTGGCTTCTCTTCGTGTTATTCATACGTGTGTATATATATATATATATGAGTATGAAAAGGCAGCTGATCGAAGGGAGACCACCCGGGAAACGAGAGCGGTGGGTAAACGTGGGTAATCGTTGGTAAACGTGGTGTCGATTATTCATACGAAAATTCTTGGCACGAGACACGGTCTAACCGCGCGCCACGCTCGTCGCGAAGACTCGAGCTCGATCCATCGTGTGTAAATCGCACATGAGTATGTACAGCTATAGATATATATATGTATAAAAGCAACCACGAAACGACGAGGAGGAAGAACGATGGAAAACGAGAGTTCGTATACCCACGCGTAATTCCACACGTGTCAACCTTATCAAAATAAACGCATTATTATTGCGGTTTATTTTTTATGATGGAAAAAACAGCTCGAAAAGTCTGCAAAAAGAATTTTTTTTTTTTTCATATAAAGGTTTTGATACTGGAGAGTTTTTTAAATTGAAAATTTTTATTGGGTTTTTTCCAAAATGGAATAAGTTTGATATTGAGGTCGTTTGATATTGGGCCTTTTTGATATTGGATACTTATCTTATTGGGCTTTCAATGTTAGGGACCTTTTGAATGTTGGCTCTTTTTTTTATATTGGTAATTGAAAGTAAGTAGAAGCCAATATTGGGCATAATATCAAAAAGGCCCTAATATAAAAGCCAATATTGGGTCTAATATCAAAAAGGCCCTAATATAAAACCCAATATTGGACCTAATATCAAAAAGTCCCAAATATAAAACCCAATATTGGGCCTAATATCAAAAAGGCCCTAATATAAAACCCAATATTGTTCCTAATATGAAAACCGCCCTAACATAAAACCCAAAATTAGACCTCATTTAAAAACCACCCAAATATAAAACCCAATATTGTGCCTAATATCAAAAAGTCCCAAATTAAGCCAATATTCCCCAAATTAATTCAGCCTTTCATATTAAATCCTCGAGATTGATACCTTTTTTCACAATCTTTAAAAATGTCTTATCCAATAAAACAGCAAGCTAGCTATTGCCTCTATCAAAGGTTACAATTACTGTAATTACACCCTTTTGCCAGTCAGAAATCAATGCTTCCTTTCCCCTCAGGTCACCCTTTATAGGTCGAAGGTCAGAGTTCCTTCGTGTCGGTTTCGACAGGTCCACACCTGCTTGACGCTGCGTGATGCTCGACCCTTTAATAGTCTTTTCAACGGTGATGGAGAAGACACCGCAGGTAATTTACTGGAACGCTATAAATGGCGCTTGAGCTTGATTCCTCCCCCACCCAACCCCGACCCAAACTACTATATCGAGGGTCTTTAATGATCTTCCGGAAAGACAAGCTTCAAGGATGTGCCTCCAGCGAACCCAAACTCAAGAAGCATGGCGGATCGACTATACAGCATCGTTAATAATCGTTCACTGTGTTTACGTCACAAACGTTACCGGGGAAGGCTGGCTAATATTCCCCAAATGTCTCACGACCCCACGATCAACGATTTCGCGTCAATTAAGTAAACACACGACCACTCTCCAGGCTCTAACCTCGTACACCCAAAACTTGTCGAATTAATTTCCCCCCCAACAAATCTCGGTGACACGATCCGTCCTTGGGAATCACGAAGCTTTAATTAATTTCGAACACCCTGGCAGTTTCCTTTGAGCACAAAATACTGAAGATTTTTTTTGGTTTTGAAACGGATATTGGGATTTTGGGATTTTTGTTACGTTGGGTCTTGGATATTTGATGTTTTCGATCTTGAGAGCTTTTTATTTGGGTTTCTTTATGTTTGGTCTTTTTTTATTTTGGGCCTCTATTTATTTTGTTTATGAAAATTAATTTATTTGGAGAATGTTATTTTTAACTTGAGAATGTTAGGTTATCGATGAAAATTTAATGATATTTGGAATCAGCTGAAAATTTTCGATTGGATAGACCCTCAAAACTATTTCAGAATCGAAGAAAATGCACTGTTCGTTCGAGGAAAAAAAATCGGGTTTTGAGAAGTTTTTAACGATTTTTTCATGGGAATTTTGGGTTTTAGGGAGAACTAATGGTAGATTCGTGCTCAGGGGATGAAATTATATCGAAATGGGCTAAGAATAAAAATATTAAAAAACCAAAATTTGTTTCGATTTTTGGGGAAAAAAGCTTTTCACTAAATCATCTGTAACTTTTTTCCCTTTAGGATTTGGCACTCCACTATGTGCTTATTCTCTTCGTTATGATTTTCTCTTTAAAATGCTTTTTTAATCATAAAAATCCGATGATTTTTCGATTTTTGGCAGATTTTCAAAGTTGGACCTTTGCCATTTTTCGAGTGAACTTTCTGGCAAAACTATAAGAGTTATCGATACGAATCCAACGCGATTATTTAAGTCAGGCAAAAACCTTTTCCAAACACCCCCTATGAATCTCAATAGCACAGAAGAAGCTCACTCGACGACCTTTTGAAATCTCGTGATTTTCGAGATTCCGGGAGAGTGGCCGGAGAAGTCGAAAATTTTTTTTTCCGTTTTAAAAGTATTAAAAGGGTCTAATAAATCGTAAACTTTCCGCTGATTACGAATATGCCCGTGTTTTTGCCGAAAGTACAAAATTAGACTGAGTAAATGCAAAAAACGTTTCTAGTTTTTTTTTTCGACATTTTTTCCTAGAAATTGAGAATTCACCTGCGTAAGCCCACTAAACGGGAGCTGATTGGCTGCCATTAAAAATGAATAATAATTCAGGGGTTGATCCGTGAACCATACATGCTTATATCAATCGAATGAGAATTTCACCCCCAACCCCCCATTTCACGGATGACACCCTGTATATATATATACGAGTATGAAAAAGACACGGAGGGAAGGACTAAAGGAAGTGATTAAAGCAAGAGGTGCGACGAGTCCATCCGACTAACGCGCGCACTTTCGCTCCCGCATCGAACTTGCCACCCCTCCCGAATAATTAACATCGTTAAAATGTGAATGTTGAATAAATTATAAATAATTACATTCGACGCCCTTAACGATAAAGCGATCCGTCGAGACCTCGTTGAGAGCTATACACTCGTTACATCCCACCAATTTGCTTAGCATCGATCGACGAAACGATACCTGGATTAATACCCGATTTCCGGCGCCGCGTTAAAAATGTGTCTCGAATATAAAAAGCTTTGATTTTTTTACTTGTCACTTTTTTTTGTTGAAAAGAACGTGCATGAAAATTCATCATTTAGGATTCTTGAAAAACACGGATTTTTTATTGCCAGTGGGGTATACGAAATTCTAACAAAAAATTCGAACGTGGAAAATTGGCGTTTGAGGGGGTAAAATCGGAAGTGCAATTTTCAAAAGGAGCTTTTGAAGCTTTCTCGTACACATGCTGGAAATTCTTATTCAGCGAGGAACATAAGTGTAGTCAAAAAAAATTTGGAACCCTTATAATAAAAAAACATCACTTAAAATTCAGAAAAAAATCATCCCTTAAAGGCTTAAAAAATATTTCACCAAAAGTTCAGCTCGAAGTCGAAAATTAAACTTGAGTAGAATCATCATAGCATCCCAAAGATGATAAAAAATTTGTTATAAATCCCGATGCCCTTATAAAAAAATTTATAATTAGAACTTATCCCTTAAAATTGATAAAAAAAAACATTCCTTAAGGGCTTAAAAATATTTCACCAAAAGTTGAGCTCGAAGTAGAAAATTTAATTTAAGTAGAATCATCATAGCATCCCTAGTAAGTACGATAAAAAATTCCTTCTAAATCCTAATGCCCTTATTAAAAACTGTATAATTATTAAATTTATAATTAAAACTCATCCCTTAAAATTGATTAAAAAAACATCCCTTAAGGGCTTAAAAAATATTTCGCTCCCACATTTAATTTGAATAGAATCATTATAGCATCCCTAAGACGATCGAAAGGAAGTTACAAATCCCGATGCCCTTATTCAAAAATTTATAAATAGAAATCATCCCGTAAAATGGATAAAAAATCATCCCTTATGGATTAAAAAAATATTTCACTCAAAATTCAGCCCGAAGTCGAAAATTTTATTTGAGTACAATCACCATAGGATCCCCAGTACGATAAAAAAATCCTTACAAATCCTAATGCCCTTATTAAAAACTGTATAATTAAAACTGATCCCTTAAAATTGCTAAAAAAATCGTCCCTTAAGTTAAAAAAAAATGTATCACCAAAAATGCAGCTCAGAGTCAAAAATTTGGTGAGAACGAGTCCTTCGCCCTCCACATATATATTCCATAGGCGAAGTGTCCTCGTACGAATTAATCGCGGGAATGGAAGTTGACGCCCGAGCGTAGGAAATTCCCGAGTCGATTCGGTCGGGCTTTGCGGCGGTACGGGACGTCGTACAATACCGTGAGATCTCAGCGAGATTAAATTCGAGAGCACACGAGGAGAAGGGAGTCGTGCTGAGAGCCTGCCGCGTTAATAAACGGATATACCTGTCCGATTATTAACGGGTGTTCGAGCGGGCGAGAACGTCCACCAGGGTGGGCGTCCCAACATGCCATGCCTTGTCCCACCATTGCTCTTTGATGGCCCTCAACGGGGTGCCCTCTCTCATTAATTAAGCCCCCTCTGACATTGAGCGATGTGGTCTCCCAGCAATTGTCCACGATAGGGAGAGGGGTAGAGTCAAGGAGTAAAACAAGGATACGTAAAAGGGGGGGGGGGAGACACGTTAGACCCAGTGCAGCCTTATGCCCTTTGCTTATGGTCTCCTTAGGAAACTAACCTCATTAATAACTAATCACTAATTCTCATTATTTCGAGAATCGCCTCGAGCCAAAAAGACCCTAGGACTGGCTAGAAACCCTCTTTTTTTAAACGCGATAATAGGGTTGTCGAATCTCTTCAGGGACCTTCAGAGGGTTGATAATATGACGATGATGATTTAATTTATCATGCCCTAGTCTTGGACTTTCGGGCAAAAAAAAGAGGTAACAAAAATAATATAGAAACTTAAACATAACTTAAAGTTAATATAAACAAAGAAAGTAATAATAATTATAATGACATAATAATAATAATAATAATAATAATAATAATAAGCTCCAAGATTCTAGTTTTCCGATCTTCTGGTCAAACATTTTTAGGACCCATGTTTTCCACGCAATCCAAAGAAATAGCGTGGACATTTTTTTTTTCCATATTTTTACCCTTTGTTTTCGATACTCCACGGGCTTGGACATTTTTTTTCGGGTTAAACCATTATATGGATAGGATAGCTTGTTTATTCAGCTTCAATTTTCTTTTTTTTTAGATTTTGTCTACAACCATTTTTTGCAGAGATGTTTATGTTCAATTATTAATATTTAATTTATTTTTCAGCTTTAATTATTAATTATTAACATCCCTGCTTTGATTATTCATACTTTGAAATCCAAATTAATATTTCTGTTACAATAATTACTTTTAAATAAAAGTCACAATTTTGCAAATGTTCATAAAAAGGAATTTCCAAAGGAACTTTTCAACCACTCTAATGTTCATACGAAACGAATTTTTTTGAAATAACCTTTTCAGCATTACTATTATTTTTCAGTTTCAATGATTAATTATTAACATT
>JAPYZJ010003741.1:0-15444 GCA_030522765.1 Ophioninae sp. B BG-2022a | reverse complement strand
TAGTTTTTCCGGAAAGTCCACTTGAAAAATCGGAAAAAAAGAGGCAAAGGGGTATGTATGGAAAAATTGGCAAAAATCGATGGTCCAACTTTGAAATTCAGCCAAAAATCGAAAAATCATCGGATTTTAATAATAAAAAAAGCATTTTGAAGAGAAAATCATAACGAAGAGATTGAGCACAAAATGGACTTCCAAAACCTAAAGGAAAAAAAATTATCGACGATTTAGTGAAAAAACTTATTTTCCCCAAAAATCGAAAAAAATTTTGGATTTTTAATATTTTTTTTATTGGTTTATTTCGAAGTAATTTGATCCCCTGAGCACGAATCTACCATTAATTTCTCCCAAAACCCAAAATTTTCATGAAAAAATCGTAAAAAACTTCTAAAAACACGATTTTCACGATTTTTTTCATAAAAATTTTGGGTTTCATGATTAATGTAATAAAAATATCACAATTAATCTTCGAATTTCTTGAGTTCAAAACTAACCTATAAATGACCATCGAAAATCTTCGTCCTTGTTAATACGAATAAAGCTGCCGAAAAAAAAAAAAATTGTAATTGGGCCAGCGAAGGTTGCTTCGCTGTTGAAATACGTGTATTTAGTTAGGAAAGGGCCGAATAACGGCACGTTACCGAGAGTCGTGTATGGAGTGTGCCGACGCATACGTAAATAGGCTACTGTCCAAAATGCAAATACGTGTCACCTCGAGATAAGAACAACTTAGTAAATATATAGATTTCTTTGTGCTTAGAAAAGATTTAAAATCGCTTTGTGAGAAATCATATGGATGAAAAATGACTCTAATCAATGTTGAGACATTTTTCAATGTTATTTTTTAAGTTTATTAAATTTTAGTATTAAATTTAGTATTCAATTTTTGAGTTTTGTTTAATTATAGTTTTTTAATTTGGTTAGTTTTATAGTTCAATTTAGTTCGTTTTATGGTTTAGTTTTTTTAACATTTTTTTTTTATTTTAGTATTAAATTAAATATTTTTTAAATTTAGTATCACATTTTTTAGTTTTTTTTAATTTTAGTTTTTTAATTTGGTTAGTTTTATAGTTCAATTTAATTAGTTTTATAGTTTTTTAATTTTTTTATTATTTTTTAATCAATTTTAGTATTAAATAAAAAAAAATTTAATTTGGTATTAAATTTTTAATAAATTTTAGGTAAATTTTAAGTAAATTTTAAGTAAATATTTCATTGTTTTGTTAATAATAATTACAGAAAAAAATATATTTAGGGACAAACGGTTTAAAACAATTTTTTAACGGACCTTTAACTCAATATTGGGTTCCTCCCAGGGCCTAGGTCAGTTTTATTCTGAACAGACGAGATAGGTGGAATGTGCGAACAAGGGTCACAACTAAAACTTGCTTGACGAGTTTTTTGGGCCTTCGGACTTTAACCCGTCTCTTATGGACACGTAATATTAGTCCCTGCGGTCCCTTAAGATCTCACCTGACAAAAGGTTAGAACGTCGACTGACTCTATCCCCCCTGCCAGTAACTCAATAAATAGATAGAAAACGTCAAAATCGTCAGATTTCATCTTTAAAGGGCCAGACTACTACGAAAACGTAAAAAAATCGTTCGTCACTTTTGGCAATGCAAATTGAAAAGGAAATTGAAATGCGTTGTGTAAAAATACGAAATTCAATTTTAAAAAACCAATTTTTAAAAAAACAAAACTGCTTTATTTTTGATTTTAGATTTTTAAAAATATTTAAAAAATTGGAAATTAAAATTGTAATTGATAAAAATAAAGCGCTTATAATTCCCTTATTTTTTATTTATAATTTATAAAAATATTATCTTTAAAATTAGAAATAAAAATTATAATTTATTAATTTTTTAATTTTTTTTTTTATAATTTATAAAAATTAAGCAGTTATATTCATATATAAATGCTTGATTTTTTATCGAAAAAATTCTACAAATATTCGTAAATTATTATTCCATCAAAAACGGTTTCGAATTATTCATCAATTATTCCAAACCCAAATTTTCAAAAAATTACACCTTTCATTAATATCCATCCAGTTAAACCTTGATCACCATAAATAAAAATTTAATCTCAATTTCGCTAAATCTTCGAAATCAATCGCCCATAAAAATGCAACAACTTGACAAATTCGTATTTTTACTTTCAATAAGCTTAAAAATTGAGTGGAAAAAAAATGCATGTATTATTAAATAATCAAAAACACTAATTTCCCTAGATTTCGAAAATTTGGGGATATCAATGAGGTTTGGGTTTGTTTGGGTTTGTACCTCAAAAATAATATTCCGAAAAATTGTTAATTATTAACAATTTTTTATTAATTAAAAATTAATCCAATTTAAATAAAATTAAAAATTAATCCAATTTAAATAAAATTAAAAATTAATCCAATTCAAATAAAATTAAAAATTAATCCAATTTAAATTACATTTAAAAATTAATTCAATTCAAATTAAATTAAAATTAATTTAATTAAAGGAAATTTTGGCTGGATTTTATGAATAAAAAAAATAATTTAAAAAACCGTGGAATATCGCTCATAAAATAGACCGTTAGAGCTGAGCAACGAAAATGTTAATTCGAAGTCAAAACCCTTCGAAGCCGAGGTCAATAGCCCTTCAGCGAGTCAAAATGAAAGGCCATGGCCTAGCCTAAAATTTTTCACCAGCCTGCATTCTTATGTGATCATTGTGAACGGGTCTTTGACTTTTGTATAATGTAAATTGGGTGGGCGTTCGATCGATTATACGAATAGTTGAATAAGGGCTGTCTCGGTGTCCTTTTGCAAAAAAAAACGAATCTGCATCGTCCATCCATCGATATCCATCATTAGACGAAAAAAAAAAAAATTAATTAAAAAGTCGTTAGGGCTCGAAAGATTTTAGTCAAATTTATGCACAATTTTTTTGTACTCGGAAATGACGCTTGATTAAAAATTGTAACAAGCATTTGTAATGAAAATGTAATATATATTATATATTTGAAGAGAAAAAATTTAATTCGAATCTCGAAAGAACTGAAATTTCTAAAAGTTCGAAATATCGTTAAAAAATTGAAGATGCAAAATATATTTCATTTTTTATTATTAATAAGTTTAATGAAATTTGTTTATTTAATAAATGTATAATGTTTATTTAAAAATATAAAATCATTTTTGGAAATAAAGAATTTAATTTCAATAATTCGAGTAATATATAAACTATACTTAATTAATTATTTTTAAAAAACATACATTTTTTTAATAACATTCTTTAAACTAAGTATAAATATGCAACAATAATTTCTCCACTATTTTGCCAAATTAAATAAGATTTATAAAACTGAATTGATAAAAATTGATTAAACCATTAAAAATCTGAATCCAGCTTTTGTTTATACATATAAGTAAAATAGTAAAAAAAAATCCTTTTTTTTTTAGTTTGTGTTCCAAAAATGTTTTTCAAAATTGAAATTTCTCAAATTGAAAAGTTAGTCATACCCGATCGAAAATGACATTGGGGTTAAGCCTTGGATGGAAAAACTGTGATTGGACGGAATACGAATGAAGAAGATGAATGGTAAAAAAGAAAATCGTCGGAGGTGGAACTCATAGCGGGACATAGAGCGTCATATAAATACACTCGACTAGTTCCAGTTGTTCTCAGTAAAAGTTCGGTCCCCGAAACCCTATCATCCTAACGTCCCTAGTTTTTCCGAATTTTCCAAAAAATTATTTTTTTTTTAAACATCATCCACCTTTAATTCGAATTAATTCCAAATTAATTTTTCATATATTATATTAAATTAATAAAAAAAAATTAAGCTGGGTCCAGTCATTGAAAATCGTAACGAAATATTAATAATATTAATAAAATAGTAATAATTGACTATTTTTATGAGTTGAAAAAAAAAACAATTTTTATAAGCTGAAAAAAAAACCATTTTTTATAAGTTAAAAAAAAACGATTTTTTTGGTCGAGCAAAAAAAAATGGACAACGCTGATGGATACACTATATCGTGCGATTTACAGCGTCGAGACACCCTTGACGTAATCGAAGAATTTTCCGATGAAATGTTCATGATGCACGGTAAATGCATGGACATTGGTTGCGGTCCTGGAATTGCAGTGAAAGATCTCATCCTACCAAAATTACCTCCGGACGCAGTTCTCGTTGGTAAGCCTCGGGATTTAAATTTTAAGCTATCATTGGATGGATATTAACAAAACATAAAAATTCATGAAAATTCATGAAAATCGTGGAAATTCATTAATATCGTGCTAATTCACGAAAAAAATCGTGGAAATTCATGCAAATCGTGGAAATTCATGAAAATCGTGGAAATTCATGAAAATCGTGGAAATTCATGAAAATCGTGGAAATTCATGAAAATCGTGGAAATTCATGAAAAATATCGTGGAAATTCATGAATATCGTGGAAATTCATGAAAATCGTGGAAATTCATGAAAATCGTGGAAATTTATGAAAATCGTGGAAATTTATTAAAATCGTGGAAATTTATGAAAATCGTGGAAATTCATGAAAATCGTGGAAATTTATGAAACTCGTGAAAATTCACGAAAAAAATCGTGAAAATTCATGGAACTCGTGAAAATTCACGAAAATCATGGAAATTCATGAAACTCGTGAAAATTCATGAAAATCGTGAAAATTCATGAAAAAAAATCTGAAAATCCATAAAAGAAATCCTAAAATTCATGAAAATCGTAAAAATTCATGAAAATTTAAACCTAAAAAGAATTCATAAAACTAAAAAAAAAAAACGAACGGCTCTCAGGTGCTGATATTTCAAAAGCTATGATCGACCGTGCGAAATCATACTGCGCGGATGAAGACCGTTTGTCGTTTCTTGAATTAGACATTCAAACCGATAAATTACCGGTCGAGGAAATTGGCGAATACGACAATATTCTGTCCTTTTACTGCCTTCATTGGTGTCGAAATATCAGGTAATTTGCAAACTTTCAAAACTAAAAAACCACCAGAAAAAAAAACATCGAAAAAGAAACTTAAAAAATGGAAACGATTTCAGAAAAACATGCGAAAATATTTTCGAGCTGTTGCGACCGGGAGGCAAATGTTTGATCATGTTTCTGTCATTCAATGATGGATTCGACGCTTATATCAAGATGCGCGATAATCCACGATATACGACTTATATGCAGGTATATTAAAAAGCAACATTTATTTTTTTTAATTTACCATTTTTTAAAATTATGAATTTGTAAAAAATGCGATTATTATAAATTAAATAAAATTCAAATAAATTAAATTAATATTATTCATTTAAATATTATTATAAATAAATTTATAATAATCACGTTTTATCACACAAATTAAAAAATACTTCGAAAAATTCATAAGCAACGATTTTGATTTTTATGAAATTGAGTATGGCTTTTTCGTAGGATGCATCAGAGTACATACCTCCTTTTCACACTTGCTCGAATCCTCGGGCCACCCTGAAGAAAATCCTCGAAGAGGTGGGCTTCGATGTTCTTCACTGCAGCAATCGCGAGAAATGTTTCATCTACAAAGATATGAAAACACTCCAAAGTGAGGAAACGTCAAGTATAACAGGATTATTTTAATCAAAATTCGAAATGACTGATTCATTTTTTTAATAATTTTTTTTTGTTGATAATTTCCATTTTTTAATTAATTTTGATAATTTGAAAATTATTTTAACCAAATTTCAAATCACGCATTATCACGCAATGAAGCAAAACTTGAATTTCTTTGATAATTTTAATTAATTTTTTTGATAATTTTCATTTTTTTTATGAGATCCATTTTTTCGATAATTTTTATAATTTTGATCATTTGAAGATTCGAACAAAAACCCAAACAAATACATTATTACACAATGAAGCAAAACTTCATTTTCTTTGATAATTTTAATTAATTTTTTTCGATAATTTTAATATTTTTGATAGTTTTCACTTTTTTTATTATTTTAATTTTTTGAAATAATTTGAAAATCATTTTAACCAAATTTCAGATCACGCAATAGCAGTAAACCCGTTCTACAACAGAATTCCTGATGATCTCAAAGAGGAATACACGAAGGAAATGACAAGGGAAATAACAAGATACAAGATTCTCTTCGAGAATAAAAATAGCAAAGTTTCAAAAGAGTACAGCGTTTTAGACAGGTATCAAATTTTAATCGCGTACTTCAGAAAACCAGCGATTTAAAAATGAGTAAAAAAAAACGATTGAAAAATAATAAGTTACATATTTATTACGCTTTTTATAATTTATTTAATTCTGGGGAAAAAAATAAAACGACGTTGTTGAGCCTTGGAAAAATGATTATTCCAAAACAATAAAAATTGTAAATTACGAAATAAAAATGTATGAAAAATAAAAAAAATATATAATAAAAAAAATATTGAAAAATAAAAAAACCTTCACATCGAAAATTTTTGAAAAACAAAAAATAGGGCAAAATTGAAAAAAAAAACAATAAATAAAATAAAATACTAGGAAAAATCTATATTTAAAATAGTTAAAAATAAAACCCATATCAAAGAAGAAAAAAAATTGTGAAAAATGATAAGAACCATTAAAAATGTTTACTCTGTTATCATAGTCGTATAACGATTTTATTTAACGCTACTTCTTCAATTTTACACTGTGTGGTATAGCCATTAATAGAATATCGTTATTATTCTCGGATCATTCGTTAATCGTATATGGGTGTGTACACTTTTTTTCATTTTTTGTATAATATACGATTTTCGTTCTATCGTGGTAGTGGTTTTTAAACAGCAGATAACAATTTTCGTCTATTCCATATGTAATTCCTAAAAAATACAGTCGGTTTCACTAATTGTGTTTCATCTACGTTTAAAACATCGATCGGGATCGAGACGAGAGATCGAAGCGTTTTGAGTTGCCAACTGTCACGTTTTTTTCTTCATTTCTTTTTTTAATTTTTGAAGATTTTTTTTTTTAATTTTGAAGATTTTTTTTTTAATTTTGAAGATTTTTTTTAATTTTGAAGATTTTTTTTAAATTTCAAAGATTTTTTTAATTTTGAAATTTTTTTTTAATTTTGAAGATTTTTTTTAATTTTGAAGATTTTTTAAAAAATTTTTTATGATTTTTTTTTGCTACTTTTCAAACCAAAAGCATTTTCCCTAGGATGACAGAATCTCAAATCGCTTCGAAGGCAAACGTATCGATCCGCTACACAAATGGAAGCGATCCAAGTACTTTCTACAATTCGGTATACGTGTGATTTTTTAATTTTATTTTTTTTCTCATTTTTATTTTTTATTTTTATTATTTTTTATTTTCTTTTATTATTTACGTGGCACAGCCACGTAATTGGTGGACTTTTTTCGGTTGGGTCCACTTACAGCATATATACATGTATACATTAAATATATATATATATACTTAATTGGACAACGATCTCGTGTACTTTTCATTGTCCTTTGAGTACTTAATTCTAAACCAGCTTCATACTTGTCTCGAATAAAGTGTTTTTCAAATTTTACTCTTCGAAAAGTAAAAATCATTTTTTTTTGAGTGAACTTTTTTCAGTTTTGAAAAGGCAAAAAATAGAAAAAGCCCAAATTGACCTTGCCTATAATTTTTGAAGAATAATTCGAATGATTTCAGCTCGTTTGGGAAAAACATTTTTGAAAGCCCGTTTAATTGTGTATTTTTATACAACGGAAGTGGATTTCAATTTTCCATCCAGAGAAGTAAAAATTAAAAAATGTTCAAACCCAAACACAGTTTTTAAAATGAAAAAAAAAAATGTATAATAAAGCTTTGCCAAATAGCCAAGGTCATTCGAACAGCTTCAAGGTCATTCAAGAAAATCCTTATTTTTAAATATCTGTTTTTTTTTTTTTATACAACTTAAGTGAGTTTTCAGTTTTTATATCGAGTAGTGAAAATATATCAGTTTCGAGGAGGGATTAATAAGATGGATAAGCGAAATTGATCTTCCTTATTATCGTCGAGATCGTTTGGAGAACGATTTCAAGGTCATTGGTGAGAAGCCTTATTTTTTAGTTTCATATTTTTGTCGATTAGAAAATTTTTTTGGTTAGTGTTTTTTTTTCGATTATGAAACGACGGTTTGCCTAAAATTCCCCATATATATATATATATATGAATTTGAAAAAATATACACGATTTTTTCGAAAATTGTTATTTTCGAAACTGACTCAACATAAAAATAATGAATCGAGTTTAAAACAGTCGTGTAGAATTCTTCTACCAATTTCCGGTCGACTTTTTGATAATTTTTTTTCGAATTAACATTAATGTTAAATTCGCAGCCGAAAATCATTGCATCTGCCTTAGAAACGACGCGTTTGATTTTTTCTTCACGATGATCGTGTCACTTTAACGTTTTGTATTTTCTTTTTGTTTTTTTTTTTTTTGTTAATGAGAGCTGAAAAAATTTTCGAAAAATAATTCATTTCTTATCTGCATCATTTTATTTCGTTTTTTTTTTTTTTTGCTGACCTTTCGTAATAACAAAGACTTCCTTGAGGATTTTCATTGAATTCGGAGTTCATCGAGTGCATTTAATTCTTAGCTCTTGATTTTTCTTTTTTTTTCTTCTTTTTTTTTGGAATCAAAAATTCGGATTCGTAATGGCGAAATTGAAAAAAAATTGAATTCGGTTACGAATATTTTTTAATTTCATTTAACGATTTTTCGGTTATTTATTTTTTGTTTTTTAAAATTTTTTTTTAGGATTTTACCGCGTATTTTTTGTTTCTTCTGACAGCGCAATCCAGCTATTTTTCCCTCGCGAATTTTTCGAGTACACGCTTCGAAAAATTGAAAATAATGAACTTCATTCCAACTCAAAATATTTTTTGAGCGTGAAAAATAATTATTGTGTATTTTCGTAATTACAGTAATAAATTTTGTGGGATAAAAGTTAAATTTACGTTTTAACCCCCTTAAGATATTAACGTTATACATTACGATCGCGAAATGACCGCAGAATCTTAATTTACTCAACGTGTCATAACTCGTCATGTTATTTTTAAGCGACATCGAACATCGAAGAAATTTGCCTAAAAAACTCGAAAGAATTTTGGAGGGGAAGAAAAAAAGGTCGCGGAGTTTAAAGAAGAAGAAGAAGAAGAAGAAGAAAGTGAGGGATGTTCGAGGACAAGGCACAAGTGAGTCAGAGAAGAAATAATTGAATGACGAATCCCTCTTTAATTTCAGTTTTTCGTCTTTTTTTTTTTTCTTTTTTTTTTCGTGTATGCATATTGAGCAGACGTCGAGACGCTTCGATCTATAAATTATTTTTTTATTATTTTTTTTTCAATTATTTCATTATCGTACATCGAATCTACAATTCTGTTGAATTTTTTTTTATTTTCTGTCTCGAGTCGCCTCGATGTGTGCGATAAAAAATCATTTTTCAAAATTTTTGAATTTATGAAAATATTACGAAGTGAGTGAATTTAATTTTTGGGAGATTTACGTTTTTTCAATATAGCTTTCAAACGTAAAACTGAATTTATTGTATTTAGAAATAATAATTGTTTAAAACCTTCGAACTTTTGAACGAAAGAAAGTTTTTTTTGTTTATTAAAAAAAGCAACGTTTTTTTTTTTTGCATTCAAAAGTATGAGCCCTCATTTTGTTTTTAAATAGCAAAATTTAGCTATTTCTTTTTACTAAAAAATTTCATTTTTTAATTTCAAGAGGAAGCGACATTTTTCAAAATCAAAAATATTGACTCTTAATTGCTTTTTTTTCGGATAATTTTATCGTGAGAAAGGGCTCCAGCAGTGCGACCATTTTTTTCAAAATCTTTTTCTAAATATTAATATAGACGATGAGAAATTTGAATTTAAAAAAAGTGTATATAATTTATTTTCGAAAAATAAAAATACGAAACAAAATAAATTTAAATATCCAAATATCTATGTTTATTTTTTCTACGAAAAAAAAAACCCATAATTTTCGACTTCGAGTCAAATAAATAAAACTTAACACAACAGCAAAAAGAAAATGATTTTTAATATAATCGCAAGAACGTCGCGTACAAAAAAAAAGTCAAACAAAACAAACAAAATACAAACGGTAAGATTGATCAACGAAGCAACGAAGGTTCGCCCACAATATCGAAAAACACGCAACACATTATATTTTCGATCGAATACAATAACATTAACAACAATAATAAATTAATCGTAAGAACATTCAATCCGTTAAAACTACACTCGCTTAACATCTTTGTCAAAAAGTTGTTTAATTCAAAATGGCAATATTTTGAACATTATTCAATTCGAATATTATTCAATTCGAATATTATTCAATTCGAATATTATTCAATTCGAATATTATTTAATTCGAATATTATTCAATTCGAATATTATTCAATTCGAATATTATTTAATTCGAATATTATTCAATTCGAATATTATTCAATTCGAATATTATTCAATTCGAATATTAGTCAATTCGAATATCATTCAATACGAATATCATTCAATTCGAATATCATTCAATTCGAATATCATTCAATTCGAATATTATTCAATTTGAATGTTATTCAATTTGAATATTATTCAATTTGAATATTATTCAATTTGAGTATTATTCAATTTGAGTATTATTCAATTTGAGTATTATTCAATTTGAGTATTATTCAATTTGAGTATTATTCAATTTGAGTATTATTCAATTTGAATATTATTCAATTCGAATATTATTCAATTTGAATATTATTCAATTTGAGCATTATTCAATTTGAAAATTATTCAATTTGAGTATTATTCAATTTGAAAATTATTCAATTTGAATATTGTTCAATTCGAATATTATTCAATTTGAATATTGTTCAATTTGAGTATTATTCAATTTGAATATTATTCAATATTGCTATATTGAATATTATTCAATATTGAAGCGTAAATAATATCGATATTTGGTAATGAACAAATATTAAACGTGTAAAATCATTAAACATATATGACTTTTTTCGGAATTTTCATTTCCTACAGAAAAAAAAATTATCGAATATTCGTTTGAAAAAAGTCGCTTTTTCATAAGTAAATAACAAAATCATAGCGGCAAGTTGCGATTGCGCACGAGCTTCTGACGAATGGCGTGGTCAATTTATTTTTGCGAAAAATTTCGAAAAATTCGAAAATGCGAAAAATTTCGAAAAATTGAAAAAATTCGAAAATCGATACTTTTTTTTTCACTTCAGGTGAGAACGTTCCTGAAACATTTGATAGAAAAAAAAAATATGTAATTCTCCCAACCGAGTCGAAGGTGAAAAAAAAATATAAAAGTCACGGGGATTTCGGAAGTTCGAGAAAAAGTGAAATCGAAGGGTTTACTTTCACACGCGGAAAGACGCGATCAGGCACAGCCGAGAGCAAGTACGAAAGATCAGATTTCGAAAATTCGTTCTCTGTTTGTTTTTTTTTCGCTCTCGTCAAAAAACAACGTACATGTGTATTTCAGCGTAAAGAGCTCACAGAATACCTAATTAAAAGAGTTCGTAGTTTCAATACTATCATAGAGTTTCGCGAGGGTGAGTAATCCTTTTTTTTTTCATCCTCCCTCCCTCTCGAGCTCAGGGAGATTCCGTTTCGAGATTCTTATTTTCCTTTGCATTTTTTTTTTTTCGTTTTTTTTTTTTTTGCTTACGCTCATCTTTGGCGCGAAACGGATGGTTTAAACGTACTTTGAACATTTGAACGAGTCGAGCTTTGAATATTCAATCGACCAGGTATCCAGAGATCGTTGTTGAAAATTGCTTTGGAAGGAAGTACGAAGTAGAGTTTCCCCTGTCCTTTTCATTCAGTTCGAGACAAGCTGAGAGATTGATTCAATTAATTCAATTCAATTCAATTCAATAAATTCAATTCAATTCAATAAATTCAAGTCAAATCAATTAATTCAATTCAATTCAATTAATTCAATTCAATTCAATTCAATTCAATTCAATCAATTCAATCAATTCAATTCAATTAATTCAATTCAATTCAATTAATTCAATCCAATTCAATTAATTCAATTCAATTCAATTAAGTCAATTCAATTAATTCAATTCGATTCAATTCAATTAATTCAAGTAATTGAATTCAATTAATTCAATTAATTCAATTAATTCAATTCAATTAATTCAATTAATTCAAGTAATTGAATTCAATTAATTCAATTAATTCAATTCAACTCAATTCAATCCAATTAATTCAATTCAATTCAATTCAATGAATTTAATTCAATTCAATTAATTCATACGTACAATTTGTTTGGTTTGTTTTTTTTTCTCTCCCTCTCTCTCTCTTTCGATTTTCACATTTCGTTCTTCCTCGTAATATATGAGACATTATATTTACACGCGGTCACCATATTCGACGCAGAATCATTTTTTTACAATCTATGATTATTACGTAGGCCGTTTCAACTACACTTATAATTAGGAAATGTGCGGATCGATATCACGAAAATAACGATATGAAAAAAATATTACGAAACAAACCGTGAATCGATCATTTCTGCGATACCTTTTTTTTCGTATGGTCAAAACTGATCGTAATTTTTGTCAAAGGGTACAGATAGCCAGAATGACATCCGTTGAACAAAAAAAAATAGAAATATACTCGAAACATTATTAGACATTTTGTTTGGGTTAAAATGGCATTTGTTTTTTTTTTTTTACGAAAAAGTATTGTTTCGTAACTTTTTAAGCAAAGATATGGAATAATTTGGTTTATTTAAATACAACGAAACATTAATTTAAAAAAAACTAGAAAAATAATAAAACCAATTTTTTTTAATTTAAATCGACGAAAAAAAATTAATTAATTAAAAAAAAAATAATAGAAAGAATCAACAAATATTCTTCATACTTCTTTCGATACCATAACCTCGAAATTTTTCTTCAATATTACTAAAAAAATAATTGACTCCAAATAAATCTCCCAAATCAAATATTTCAATTTTCCCCAAATGCCAATATCCCCAAATCAAACCAGGAATATCCCAACCCTAATACTGTTCTCAAAAAACACATTTTTTCCTTCTGACACAAAATCATAACCGAATTATCCAAAACGAAAAAAAAAAAAAGTCAACAAATTTAACTCAAACATTTTCGAAGCGACGGGAAGACTAATGACTTATTGACCGATACTTTTTTTCATATCATTGGCCCAACAACCCATACCCACTATTTTTCCATTTTTCCTTTTTTTCCATTTCGTCCGGAAACGAAAATATTTCTTTTCCCCGATTCGTCGATAAAAATCGATTTCCGTTACGAGCGTTTTTAAACTACAATTTTTTTTTATCAGTTTCACCATCAACGAATTTTCTCAAATACAGCTGATTTTTTTTTTCACCTCGAGTATTCGATTTGTGAATCGTCGTTTTACAATTAACGGTATCTCGTATTTTTTTTACTTTAGAATAAACAACATCAACAGCAACAACACATTATATATATATACACACGTATGCATATATACAGGGTGACCAGAAATTCGGCCTATTTCTTCAAAGGGGTTATAGTAGAGGTCATGTGCGACAAAAAATGTCCCATCAACTGGGGGTCGAAAATTGGTTTTTTAATTTTCAGATTACGTAAAATTTGGATGGAAAATTTGTTTTCAAATAATCGCTAACTCTTGGTCTCTCAGAAAAGTATCAAATCGTTGTTTATAATAGCGTATTTTTTCATAATTTTTTATTTTAGGCAGAAAGGGAATTCTTCAGAAAACAAAAACATCAATATCTCAATAACCATCAATTTTCGACCCCCAGTTGATGGGACATTTTTTGTTACAAATGACCTCTACTATAACCCCTTTGAAAAAAATAGGTCGACTTTTCGGTCACCCTGTATATATATACTTCTTATTGGCTAATTTTTAATGAATAATAAATATATCTATACACAGTGAGAATAGAGACGGATCCAACGTGGAAGAAATCTGATAATTCGTTTCCTTCGATCTCAGACATCCAGAAATATGGATTTTGGTAAAAAACACGAACTTCGATTGACCAAAAGGTTAATAATTCCGAAACTACAAATTTCGAAATTTTTCTTCAAAGTCATGCTAGCAAAAGCACAAAATTTGTTTGGGTTTGTTTGGGTTCGTTAGTTTGATTTAAAACCGTTGATTTCAAACAAACCCAAACAAAGCCAAAAATTTCTAAAATTTGTAGTTTCGGAATATTGAAATTCGGGATTTTGAGTTTTCTGGTCATGAAAAGTTTGGGTTTCTTACGCCAGTCCATGAAATATGGATTTATTTGTTCGTTCCGGTGCTATTTCGCGAGTAAAAAAATCATTTTATCAGGGTCGGGTGGAAAACCCAAACTTCGAGCAGAAAACTCAAAATTCCGAATTTGAATATACTGAAACGACAAATTTCGTAAATTTTTGGGTTTGTTTGGGTTCGTTTAAAGTCAAGGGTTTAAAAATCAAACTAACGAACCCAAACGAACCCAAACAAATCCAAACAAATTTCTTAAACGAAATTTGTTTGGGTTGTAATTTCGGAATATCAAAATTCGGAATTTTGAGATTTCTGGTCAATCGAAGTTCGCGATTCCTACCCCACCACTTTTTATCGAAAGCTCGACATTTTAACTCACTTTTAGATATGGAAGAGAAAATGATAAAAAAAAATAAAGCTATTACATTTTTTGTTATTTTTTGTTTTTTTCGTCAAAATTCTAAACAATTGCTTCTGTGTGAAATTTTCTCGATGAAAGTATTGAAGCTTTCATCCACGTGGTCGAAATCGAATTCGCAATGAGTTTTCCCTGTCAGCTGAGGAGACATTGGACATCGATATATATATATACAGGGTGTCCCAATTAAGAATGTTATTCTTGAAATGGGAGGTTGGGGGTGAAATTCTGAGGCGATTGATATAAGCATTTACGGTTGCCGGATCAACGCCTGAATTGTTATTAATTTTTAAAGGAAATAATTATTATATTTAGACGTTTAGTGTCGTATCGCTGGTCCATGACGATGTATTTTTATACCTTGAAGACAAATCCACTATTTAATTCGCATTGAACTCTCCATTTCTAGGGAAAAATGTCGAAAAAATATTCTAGAAAGGTTTTTTTGCATTTTCTAAGTCTAATTTTGCACTTTCGGAAAAAACTCGGGCATATTCGTAATCAGCGGAAAATTTCCGATCAAATACACCCTTTTAATACTTTGAAATCGGAAAAAAATATTTTTCGACCTCTCCGGCCACTTTTCCAGAATCTCAAAAATCGCGATATTTCAAAAGGTCGTAGAGCGAGATTTTTCTGTGCTATTGAGATTCATAGGGGGTGTTTGGAAAAGATTTTTGCCTGACTTAAATAATCGCGTTGGATTCGTATCGATATCTCTCATAGTTTTTCCGGAAAGTCCACTTGAAAAATCGGAAAAAAAGAGGCAAAGG
>JAPYZJ010003740.1:0-15446 GCA_030522765.1 Ophioninae sp. B BG-2022a | reverse complement strand
ATCTACAACATGTGTAGAAAATGTGTGCCAAAGGATTTTTCGATATTCGAAGTGGTTCACAAGTTACGGCCCTGGAACGGAGCAGGTATACGGTTAGTACAAATCACATGCGCGAACTTTCAAACGCGTTTTTCTCGAAACACCATTTTTCGAAACGGTGACCACGATATTTCAGAAACTACTTCGCCGATCTTGTTCAAATTTATACAGTATCTTTAATATGTTATAAACCAGCGACTGAACTAGGATTATAATGATTGCTTCGATAGTTTTTTTCCTACGAGCAAAGAACTTTCGAAAAAATAGAATGTAATTTTAAAAAGTGGGTGAAAAAATTAATTTTTGTTATTTAGAATTTACTGTAGTTCAATCGCTAGTCTTAAATATGAAGATTAAAATGCCGTTCGGTTTTTTTATTTTAGATAAGTAGAACAGCCGCAATCTTGGTTACCATCAAGCACCTCTTTCACTTGATGTCGTCTTGTTGGCCACTATAACTTCTATTATATATTTTGACTTCAAAATAATTGCAAATCTTATTTAAATGTTAATAAAGATTATGCAAAAACAATGAGATTGATTATTTCGATGGTTTGCCCGTAAAAAATGATTGAAAAGCCGTAAAAAAACAGCCGAGAAACTAAAGGACTGCCTTAAGATTACTGAAGTCGTTTGGGTTTGTTTGGGTTTTTCAGGGTTCGTCTACTTTTAGTTCGTTTAGGATTCGTTCACTCGTTTGGGTTTGTTTGGGTTTGTTCCGCGTTATTTACTTTTTTACACACGGAACAATTTAGAGATGAGACGAGAGAAATATGCGAAGTGAAAAGATTAAATTGTGAAAATGTTTGTTTCGGATATGGCTACGCAGTTCTTTTCTCCTCAAAGCCGTGACACTAGCCAAACTTTGTGTTTTTTCATAATTTCCATCAGGGCTTCACCATGGCAATACGATAAGTTTTTTTGTTTATCAATTCAAGAAATTTTATGAGAAGACAACCGTTGGTCCAACAATTTGACATTGCCCGGCAAAATTTCGTTACATTCTGAAGAGTCGTTCAAGAAATTCTTGGGTATCTACTATCGCGTTCTGCCTTACCGACGGCGATGGGGTACCGCCTAACTCGGTCGATACGACAGATCGCTATTTTTCATTCCCACCGATTTCCTGAAGGGCTTTTTAGAAACGAATGAAATTTGACGTAGAAATGTTAAATTAATTAACGAATCGCTCTTTTCTCTTCAAATGTTTCTAATCGAAAAAATACACTTGATTACCACAAGAGATTTACGATGGAAATCATGGAAAATAAAAACTTGATAACACGACTTGGAGAAGAAAAGATTTCATCTGATTCCATCACATACTTCAGGAAATTCTTGAGGATTACAAATTGTAGATATTCGTTTACGATTTTATCTAATGACTCGATTCGCTCGTTAAAAATTCAATATCGGTGAGAATATATACCTTTCGGCCTTTTTGGGACTCTGCCACGAGTCTTGATAGTTATCGACGGAGTTTTCAGTATCGTCTCGTCGAACGATTTCAAACGATAAAAATTGTAGTAATACTTCTTCACGCCGGATTTCCACGTGAAATTAACGTAGGAGACCTCGCTTGGAATAATCGGTAGTTTGCTCTCGAATTCGGGATCCAACAGATACGAGAGCACTCGGCCTTCGGTGATTGCATAAACTTCCATCTCCAGACCTGGAATTTCATATTCAATTTTATTGCGGGCATCACTCGAACGCCCAGAGATAATGGCGAATAGAGCTCGTTCAAGCGGACACAACGAGACCAATGATTATTAAATACTTTTTCGCTCGACGTTTTGCTTTTTTTTCTTTTTCTTACACTTCTATTTTCTTTTGACGGATTTCTTATTGATGGGAATCGTGCGAAACTCGTTATCAAAATCAATTATTTACGCAACCGATTTTTGAAACAATACAATTTATGAATTTTGATTTGTTTTCTTGGAGGAGACGTTTATTATTCGTATGAATAAAACTTCTTACTCGGTATTAAGTAACTCTTGATTTGATTGAATCCATATTTTTTTGTCGTACATAAATGTGTAGGTTATGTCGACATTAATTCAAAACGACGAAATTTCAAAAAACAAAAATTCCACGCGGATTTTGTTAGGTAAAAAAACCAAAAGAATGCTATTCTTTCGACTTCATCAAAATTCTTCAGATAGAATTACCCGAAAAATATTTCTGATGACAAAACCAACCGAATGAAAATATTTTGACATCTTCTGTTTGATAATTGAAAAATTACGATCGAGAAATTCGATATGACAATTTTCGAATTCAAAAAAGCCGGTAAATTGTAAAATACCAACATAAATGCAGTAAAATGATTTTTTTTTATAACATTCAACATTTTTTCATTGGCAATCCGAAACCGCCATTTTTGTGTCGTCATAAAAAAGTGTGCAGCACGCGGTGAAATTGTCATCACGAAAATAACATGGCAAACGGTATCAGCGATAGATACGCCCCCGTCGGTCACATACAGGAGGATCAAAAACAGTTTCGTTTAAAATTATGACCTTTAGTATGACCTTTAAAAATCAATCGAACATGAAAAAACTCGTCAAAATGATTTTCGACAAATCGCCGCAAGTTTTGAGTCTACATGTTAAATAATTTTTTTTTTTATCGCTATAACCGTTCGCCGTGTTATTTTGTAAGTGTCAATTTCAACTCGCGTTGCACATTTACGTTGACAAAGAAAAAAGATTTCGTGAACTTCGAGATATTGCCTAATGCTTATAAAAAAAGTTAAAAATGTTTTATTCGGACAAATAACAAAGTTTTTGTAAAAAAAAAAGTGAAATATATTCAAAAAATCTGAACGTTCCACGAAGCGGTCCTAGAAGAAAAAAAGAATTGCGAGGCTTTCGACGGGAGTCGCGACTAGCCCCCTCGCCATTCGCGGGCTTACCGCTAAACATTTTGATCTGCTGTTGATCGATCCAAAGGGATATATCACCGGAAGGTTTGTGAGCGTTGCCGGGGCGATGATGCCTTGCGTTCGCTTGATCAGCGACGAGAATGAGAATGATCGCCGATCCAGTGGCCAGAAAGGCCGAAGCCCATGGCATCGTGGCAGCAGGTGATCTCCTATCGTTAAAACACCGTCTTCCTCCGCAACAATAAATATATATATATAAATATATATATATATATGTATGTACAAGCCTGCTGCGCGCAACTCTTGTTGTTTTCACCGGGCGAAAAAAATCACGCCCCGCACAAAGTTAGCCGACTAAAATCGTTATCAAGCGATATTTATGTATTTATTTATCAAATAATCACAAAGAAACACGAGACAGGATTGATGAGGAGTCCGAGTGGGACGAGTCTTTCGAGTGTACTCTTTCCGATCCCGTTTTGCGCCAACGACCGATCGCGAAAAACCGGCGAGACACACACGAATGTTGCAGCGAATCTCCGCTCTTATGGATTGCGCATGCGTGTGTGTACGGGTGCGCGAGTTTGCTTTCTTTTTCTTTCTTTCACGATATACGCAAGGGAGAAGAGGGAGAAAAAGAACCCCCCCGGAGGATCGTGCGTGTTTGCGCGTATGTATGTTTCGTGGCCGAAAGAGCTGCGCACGAACGTCCGAGCCGCTTCGCTGCGGCTAAGTAACTGACTGACTGACTGACTGACTCAATGAGAGAGAGAGATGAAAAAAAAAGGAGACACGTTCCGTCCTCGCTTTTCTTCTTTCTCTCACTCTCTCGCCCTGCCTCTTTCTCTCTCCATCTGCAGGCCACTCTTCTTCACTCGGTATATCTTGTCGAAGAGTTCTCTTCGCACGCCGCGAGATCCGTATCTATACATTGCCGGCTCGCAATATCGGGATAAGGGTGCGTGCACAATAGCCATCGTCAGACTCCTTTTGCGATTTTTACCGTTTTCGCCCATTTTTCAACGAAAATTCTTCGCGAAAACTTTTTGGCTACCGTTGGTGCTCCTGAGTATGGTGTTTCGTCTAGAAGTGCTCGGGATACCGGTTTGGTTGGAACGGCGAGGGGCCGGGGGGGGATGGACCGCGAAATTGCGTCATTATTGTACATATCGAGGCGAGATTTTTTGTGACATTTGTCAACAAGCTGCGGTCGGCTCGTCGTGTTCCGTCACATTAGGAGTGGTGATATATAATGGGAAAGCATTAAATAAAAGTACGTTTTTCATGTTCGTCGAATGGGGGCGCTGAACCTTGAATCGACGGGTTAACTGGTCTACTGATGTTACTTTACATCACTCGTAACGGAGATAATACGTAAACCTAATAGCCAGTTACGAACTTTTTCGTTTCTTCACTGATCCGAACACTTTTTCGTTCGTGTTTATTTTCATTAGGCCGGAAGTCTCGAATGTCAGGCAGACATCATTTTTGAAGAGTTAGGTTACCGTGAAACTCTCGAAAAGTCGTTTGTCGCTTGCAGGAAGGAAAATAGTGAAGGAAGGTCAAACATGTGGTGCGGAAATCGCGGAATGAAGATCAACTTATGGTGACCTGAAATTTGGTGCATTTTAGTGCGTAGTAGTGTATTGTTGACCGAAGTTTTTCGTTAAAAACAATTGAGGAATTTAAAACAGAATTAAAAAATGTCCAATAAAAAATTCATTAAAATAATTTTGAAAAACTGCAACCAAATTAAAAAAAAGAAATATTTTTTAAATGTTATGAACGAATTCTAATTACAGGAGTAATTAAACAATAACGTCATTTTTTCAAAATTGCTTTTGTTTTCCGAAAAGCAAATACAAAAATAGGTTTTCTGTGATGATCGTGAATCATGAAAACAAAACCGGAAAACATGTCGGTAACTGCATATTACAATCGCAAACTCGGTCGGTTAAATCTCTTTTTTTTGCACGGTCTTTACAATAGGATAACCCGAGTTTACACGCCGATTAAGGTAGGAGGGAACGACCGTTCGAGCGCGAAGCTGTCACTGACTCGACGATCAAGCAACGCACCCGGCCCTCTCTCGAGCGGAGTCTCTCCGCCCTCCGTATAATTTGCACTGTATAGCGATTCGCGGCGCCTCTTTTCATTTCTCAGCGTTAGTGACGTAATTCCGACCGAACGGTTAAGTGCCATTTACTTCTTCGTGTATTTTGTGTAGGATGGGTAATTTTGTTGATGGCGGATAATTGGGAATTCGATGGATGTTTCCGGCGTTAAAGGCTATGGCTGATAGAAATGGATCAACCAGCGTAATAAAGGTTATGTCGCTTTTCATCGTCTTGCCGGATGTTTTTGTGATACGTATGATCATTCGTCGGTAACGAACGACCGAAGTTGTCTCTTTTCGGTTAGAAATCGAACTAATCCACAACTCGCTACTTCCGTAATTTTGAAAATTTTATTAAAGTAAGAAATAGAAAAAGAGCTATTGTTACGCTTGAAGTACACCTCGTTGATTTTCATTTCGAATGATTTTAGTTGATTATGACTGTATGGTGTAAATGGTAAAAACTACTTGAATTTTGTCGTCATATTTCAGTCGGTAAAATTCTTTGTCAAGATTTGGTGTAAAATCTCGATCTTGCTAGAAATACTGAAAAGTGATTTGTGTTCCTAGGGACCCATCAAATCCCTAGAAGCTTCCGATGTTTCGAAACACAAGTACGACCAATGAAAGTCGAGCTGCGAAGTTTCCGCGACGAGGGTGATAAACGTCATTAAAGGATCACCAATAGTAGCTAAATTTACTACTTTCATTAAAAAAAACTGTTGCCAACTTTAGACTCTCAGTTTACGTTTTTTTTCTCTCCGAAAAGACGCAGTTTGTCGAAACGTCGAAGTTCATAAATACTTCGTCGTCAAAAGAACGTTGCCATTCGTCGGTACGTTGAACCCTCTTTAACCCATCTTGTCGATGCAGTTCTTACAAATACGTTTTTAGGGAACGAAGATCTACCGTGATTAATGATCGCGATGTGAAAAAAAAAATGCTTTGAAAATTGGATTTCTTCGACGTGTATTGGTGTGGATTCTACGAGATAGCGCGAGGACGTATATGTAGAAGCAAAAAAAAGCAAAACTCTCACAACCTCCCGCTGCGAGTCTTCTATGAGAGTAAAAGGGGCATTCTCGATCTGCCAAGCTTGAAAACCTATCTTTCTCGGTTTCACAGCGCCCTCTCTAACTCTCCTTCTTTCCCCCTTCCCTTTCTCAATTTCCAACCCCCCCTTTTCTCTCTCTCTCGTTCTCGGTCCGAGCCAGGTCTACTTCCATCTTTGTCACCTGTCAGTTCCGACACTCGCAGACGTGCCGATTTTTCACGCCACTAACGATTTCTCACACGAGAACGATTCACGTCTTCTTCATCTTCTCCTTCCTGTATCCCTACCTGCGGTGTGGGACTTTGTCTCGGAGACTCTCTTATCCCTCGAGATGATGCCTGCTGATCGGCGAAGATAAATGAATACGACCATCAGCCCAGGGAGCTTATTTATTTTCGTTATTGTCATCGATTAAGCCCGTATCAAGCTGTCGTCGAATTCGTGACAAGTTCATTTCGGAGGCCGAACAAGATGGCAGCACTATCCGCGCTTCTGTTGGATTTAGAGGTTAAACACACTTGCCAAATGGGATAGTAACCTCATTTTTATATTAAATATTGATACTTTCCACAATTTATGTTCACGTTTGATAATCAATTTGTAAAATAGTGAAAGATTCGATTTAACGATTAATTAATCAGCGGTTGTGGGAAAACTCGATATATATTGAATTTTTTGATAATTAAGAACTGATGATACTTCGAATTTTACTTCGATGATTATTGTGAGTGGAATATTAACGTTTCTAAGTGTTGATTTGTTGTTACATTTTTCTGGTAGTTTTCCGATATTTTCTCTAAAGCTTTATCAGGATGTCACTGATTAATAACAATATTAATAATAATAATAATAATAATATTTTCTTATAGTTTTCAACCTCGTGTTTGAGGAACTGACGCGCCTCTTAGCGGTCATCTTGAAATTCTTCGCAACTTTTATTCTCCCGAGGCTTGCACGACCGGTCGCAAACTATTAGCATTGTTTTCTGGGTGAAGAGTTTTATTTTAGAGATAAATATTGGTAAAAAATATCACCGTATCACGGAAACAAAGTTCTGGCGATGGATGGTTAATCGACAGCTCGTGATTGTAGGCCCTACGCATGCGCGCAGTTACGAAAGGGTTAACCTCACAATCCTTCATGCCCGCATACCCCATCGATCCCGAAAAGCCTTTCAAAAGGATCAAAACAAAATCCCGACACTATTTATACCCCAACAGTAGGTTAATGTGAATCCTTGGGAATTCGCAATACATAAACTCCGCCAGGAAAATGATCGTAGTGAGTGGTTCTTTGGTTTCGCGGGCGAGATAAAGCGGTAGAATCGATCGTTTCGCGTACGTGCGCTCGAGAGAGGCTCGTGTGTGTCTCCCGAGGCCTAAAGGAAGGAACCAGTTTTTAACGTCAGTTCGCCGCCCAGTGGACAGTTTCGCAGTTAAACGCTGGGATCGAAAAACTCTGGTGGGGCGCAGCGTGAGCGCGAATTTCGCGTCTTTTGGTCCATGACGTTGATGTTCTCTCGTGTATTATATACACACGTAGATCGCCTATAATTAAATTGTGTTTTTAATAAAATTCCGAAATTCCCTTTTATCAAGCTAAAATGCTGCTCAGGTCTTTGACATTCTAAGAGAAGCCTTCATTCCTACGGACTTAAAAAATAAACTTTCAAATTCGATGCCTTGAAAACAATCGCTAATCGCCAAAAATCCTTTTGGTGATTCTCTTAGAATATATCATTTGAAAATCTCTCTGCAAAATTTCAGCTCGTTTTTCGGAGCTGTAGCTTTGATGTTCTTTTCGCGATATCCGAGCAGGAAGACGCGGAGCGACCAGGCGTGTCAAGATTGTGTGTATGAGAGTATACACGCGGAAGAAGCCGACCTTGTTTTTACGACGTACGGTCGTCGTGAACGGTCTGTAATAGGCAGGATCGCACTGCCCCCTACTTATGGAAGTGTATCGTCGAGCAACAAAAGAACGTATCGTCGAGAAATAAAAAGAAGAGGCGCCTCAGCTCTTCTTCCTGTATATAACCATTGGACGACTCTCCTCTCCTCCCCCTCCGCCATATTTGCTCTTCTCTTCGACGACGAAAAAGGAAATCCTGCGCCCTTGTTTCTCTTCCCATAATAACATAATTGTACGTGTGTAACGCGATATCGCGATGCCGCCGAGAAATTACGATCGATACGTGCCCAATTGGGGAAGCTCTGAGTATATCCAAACGTTTATTTCGTCGTGTGTGGGTGCGCGCGAGCGCATCGAAAGTTCTCGAAAATGATATATATATATGCCTTTTCAATACAACGATTGAAACAATATCGATCTGTACTTTGTGTGCATTCCCGCGAGGGAGGTTAGGGAGAAAAATCATTGGATCGAAAAAAGACGATATCAGTGCTCGTCGTATGCGAGCAGTGAATTCGAAGCGAGTGGAATGGGAAATAGGGGGAAATGGAGATCGAGAGGGCGCCGGCGTCACTAACAAATGGGCTCATTGTTGTCTCCGCACGTTCTCATCTCCCGTTCGCCTTCGTTCTTCGCGGCCTTATTTCACGATTGAAATCGCGAAATCCACGATCACGAGTTTTCGGTATTATATATGGATAGATCTTTGCATAGGTATTTTTTTCGGATTAATTGTTCATGGCGAACGCCATTTCTTCCACGGACGATTCGTCAGCTCTTCAGAAAGTGTAGAAAATCGACATAACCTCACAAATTTACGAACCAGGTTTTCTCTTCGACGATCGAGTTTTTGTTTAGGAAAAAACATTTTTATCGTAAAATAAGAGTATCAAAAAAGAATATCAATTTTAGAGACACCGATGCTAGATTTTCCAAGGAAAGGTTAACCGCCGATGGGAAAACGGATTTCGAAAGTTCGTGAGGTTATGTCGATCTCCGACATATCCTCAAGATAGCTCACGGAAACCGGACGATATTTGGACTCGACTTCGACGTGCCCATTCCATCGTCGGATTTCAAAGACTGTTCTGTCAATATTCTGGAGTTCTTCCATCTTGAATAAATAGAATAAAACATCGGCGCCTTCGTGTTATTCTGTACCCCAAAAATCTTGAAAACCTCGCAACTGCTGGCTGCTAAAGTTCATATTTGCACACGTCTCCTCGGGCTCCGGGTTTTCATACGAATCCTGTTCGAACGTAATATTTGTGGAGTGAAATTTGCATGAATTCGTTGAAGACGGAGAACGCGAACAAAAGTGAGACATCTTCTTTTTCACGAAGATATCGAAAAATCCGCCGATTCGTGGATAACTTAAAAATATTCATCGTTTTTCGGATTTGTTATCCATATGCCGTCTCGATGGAAAAAAGTAGTGCCTAACGATGAAAAATACGTCGAAAGATCAGCTGATCAATACTTTAAAAAAATTGAACCGTCATTTCTCTAGAAATTTCCTCAAAATGAATGCACGGACCGGATAATTATTCCATTGAAAAAAATTATGCTCTCGACCCGAAATATCTCTATTCGGGCGATCTGATATCCACTGAGCAGAATATCAGCTTCATTGGGAACGATTTATCGAACGGGTAGTTTGGGATACATCTTCGTGGAAAGAATAAAATGGAGCATCCTCCATACATAATCTCGGCAGGATCGAGGGTCCCCCAAAAATGCGTTGTTCTCCAGTCTGCTCTGAAGGCATCAATGTGTTTAGAGAACAAAAAACCTGTCTCGCATAATTACAATATCGGTCAGATCTCTTGCGGGGCTTCTGTGTCCCTCGAAAATGGGAGCCTTGCAGTTGTCATGGGAGACAAGCGCGCTTGAGAGAAGGAGAAGGGCGAGAGAGAGAGAGAAAGACAAAGCGTCTCGTTCGACCGGAGCACGCTGCTTTCCACGACACGGATATAACGATACAGATTGGAGAGGGATAAAAAGACAGAGAGGAGAAACAGAAAGTGGCAGGAGATCTGCAGGGGGTCAGACCCCGAAGTGGACTTTTTAAACGCTTCCAGCTTATTGCCAATACACTGATGATCGATCGAAGCCATTATACGTGTACAAATCGTGTACACCATTTCCTACAGAGTATCATTCGAAAATTCAAAAACCCAGCGGCGTCTTTCCTCTTTTTCCCTGATTGATGTCCTCCGCAGCTTCAATTGAGAATCTCGTGCATACTCAAATTTCGAATAATCAGATTTAGAAAATCGCAATCGCCACGGGAAACGTAACGAAATAAATCGTCTGCTTTTTTTATCATATCGAAATAGCTCACAACAGAAATGGCTGCTAAGGAATTACCAATAAAAATAAAATAATGATCGAATCTTAAAGATATAGAAGATCGGCATAACCTCAAATTTTCGAAACCAGTTTAGAAGAGAAACAAATCGAAATAAAAAGAAAAAGTAGTTCGAATAAAAATGAAAACAGTACGATCGAATTTTAAGGACACGTAGGTCGACATAACCTCACAAAATTGTGAAACTAGTTCTTTCGTAAAGGATAAAGTTATCGAAGTAAAATCGTGCATCAGGTGGTGCAGAATTCATAAACGTAGAGCTTCATGCTTGAAGTTTCCGTTAAAAATGTTTACTCTTCGAGAAAGTTTGAAAGTGCTTCTCTTCTCATCCTCCCGTCACGTGATATACCTTCGTACCGCGCTTTAACGATTCCACGTAGAAAGCCTCGTGCAAACATCGTCTGTTACGTGTAAGGCCGAATCGAGTTGCAGCTTGGGTATGCTCGAAGGAAGGAAAAAGGGATACTTGAAGATTTATGTTTTTTTGTTTCCGAGTGGAGAGTTTCAGGCTATTGTCCATCGAAATGTCTGTCACGTTGCATGGGTGTCGACGAGAAGTCGAGGTAACAGGGACTAACGATCACTTCTTGTTTTTTTTCTGTATCAGACCTCGACAAATAATTTGATCTTCCGCTCGTCGTTCATAATATCGTGATTTTGTTTTCTCCTTGTTTTTTTTTATTATTGACATGGGGTATGGGTGGGATGTTACATGGACGTAAGATGGAATGTATGGTATAAAGATCGATAGTAAACTAACGAACTTAAAATTTAAATATATTCGTGTTTACATACTAAATTGTTGTATACCGATATTACTAAAGATCGCAATATTTGTTTTTTTCTCGCGCATAGCTCTTTCGTCGCTTTTTTCGTCTTCGTTCATCTCTACAAATAAAAAATGCTCCTGCTCGAAGACACGTGTCGCAAAATCAGATATTTTGGAAAAACGCGTTTCCGGAGTTCCGATTGAAACACGAGCAACGCGTATGCCTGAGATGTCATCGAAAAAACATGGATTTCCATTAACGGACCATGCGCCACGTGTCCTCGATCGTGTAAGTCGCCAAGAATCACGACGACGTCGTTCAAACTTTCGTAGAAAAGGGAAAACAAAAAATAAAAACTTTGTAGCCTAAACACCGTCGCTCTTCGCCAAAATGCAAAAAGTACACAAATATCGGATTTTCTTCTTTTCTTCTTCACTAATATGATCGCTGTTTATCTCGTTTTCTTCGTTTACTTAGTAGTGTTCTATTCAATGTGTGTGTGTGTATTTGTGTTTTTTTAGTACGCGTTCGCGTAATTGCATTGCCAGTGGAACTCGTTCGGTTTCTTTTACAATATTAGCGAGATAGTGTACAAGGAAATGAATAAACAAACATATATATATATATATATATATATATATATATATATATATATATATATATACGCAATGAACCAGCAGACGATAAATGTATGTTACAATGAAAATTCCTTGTTTCTTCTCCTTTTCCTCCTTCTCTTTTCGTTTCCTCTGTTACAAATCATTATTCACTTATCCGCAACGAGTTGCTAATAAATAAGATCGCTTCGTCGAGAAAAAACAATAAACGCATACCGGTAAACGTCGCGGCGATAGTAACTTTCTCGCTGTCGACCAATATATAAAACGTCAATTAATATTATATCAACAATACAACAGAGCATTCAGCGAATATTAATCGGAGTACTATCAATGATGAATCGATTAACGTACGATTGTTACATATTCACTAAGGCGGATATAACACGGTGATTGGATATATTCAGGCGCTAACGATAAGCGAGATGCGTTTGGTTTTACTTTTTTGTCGTTTGCTTTCCTCGCGTTCTTTTTTTTTTGTTATTTTTATGTCTTTTTTGATTCGTCAATGTTGAGAAATAACCTATCAGTGTGCGACAGGCTTTTTTCTTTTACTTTTTATTAGCATTATCACTTTCCTCGGCGTTTTCAGCCCGCGTGAATCATACGAGGTACACGAATAGATATATCGTCGTGCGATAACGTGAAAAAGAGAAAAAAAAACAGATCGCGATTATTCTCGCTGGCTCCGTGCAAAATACTCTGCGTATTGCTCTACTCGGGGTGGGGTAGGAAACCCGAACTTCGAATGACCAAAAGGCTCAAAATCCCGAATTTGAATATTTCGAAACTACAAATTTGGTAAATTTTCGGGTTTGTTTGGGTTTGTTTAAAATCAAGGGTTTTAAATCAAACTAACGAACCCAAACAAACCCAAACAAATTTCGTGAACCTTTTGCTGGCATGAACTTTAGAAAATTTGTAGTTTCGGAATTTAAAAAATTCGCAGTTTTGAGCCTTCTGGTCAAGCAAAGTTCGTGTTTCCTACCCATCCCCGTCTACTCGCATCTTGCAACAACGATGAAACGATACAAAAGGAAATTAACAAAAAGGAAAAACTTCTGTGGAAGAATACGTGCCGTGGTGCGTGTATATGTGCATAATTCGTACAAAAAAAGAAAATAAACTTTATAAAAAAAAAAGAAATAAAAACTGTGAAAAAAATGGTAAAAAAATAATACGAAAGAAGCTCACAAATCATTCGTACAAATATACACTGGAAGTTTACATGGAGGATGGCTTTCAGTTTTGTTTTCTACCTATCTAATTTGAGATTCGTGGTTTGAGATTAAGCCCTTGAGATTTACGCTTTCTTGCTTCTCTTCCTTCCGCTCTCTTTTCTTTTTGTATTCTTTTCTGTTTTTTTGTTTGACTTTCTTTTATATTTTTTTTCGTTTTTTTTTTCCTGGCGAGTCCGAGAACAGCGCGATAGAAAAATATACTGAAACGCGCGCGTGTGTGTCTGTGTGTGTGTGTGTTTTTAAAAATTACTTTTTTTTTTGTTCCGAGAGCACGCTCGTCGCGCGGCAAACTCGGGACTCGAGTTTTGACGGATTTAATGTGTGCGGATGAGAAACGTTTATTACGATCGTAAAACAACGAGAAGCAATCTAATTGATTTTGTTCAAACGAACTCTTATCACAAAATTGCAATCGTCGAATTTCGAGAGACTTGTCCAGCGTGAATTTTCGACGAATGATTTTTCGACAGATGTATATACACGTACACACGCACACACACCCGACACGCACACATGTTTACATATATATATATGTATATATATGTATATATACATTTGCCGAAAAATCTTCCATTTGCATACAAGTCGACGAAAATCGCTTTCCTTCGCTTCGATGAATTTCGAGAGAATTGACGACGAGTAACTTTTCTTCTTTTTTTCAAATGTTTCTTGTTCGATTGATCGCGTGTGTTTCGTGTTTCAGCGTTTCTTCCTTTTTTTTTTCTATTCACTCTCGACACTTTTTCTTTTCGGATATCTCAACGCCTCGTTTTAACGATGCCGGCACTCGAATCTTCAGAATTTTATAATTAACGGCGTTTTGCGTAATTCGCGGTATTCCCGGTGCAAAAAGTGTCCATGCTGCAATTGCCTTAACGTACCTTAACATTTATCGCAAAAACATTTCGTTACAGAAATGGCCGACGCAATGATTATTAATAATAGGGTGCGCTCTCAGTGTCATCGCGTCCATTCGGAAATTCTAACACTAATTAATAATTTATATTTATATATATATATATTTGTATATATATATATATATCTCCATATATATTCAATGCTTTTAATATATTAGTTATTATATCGTAAATCGACGCTCGATAAAAAGGTGCGCTAGAACGAAGAAATTAAACAAAAATTGCCAAAATGAAAACGAAAAAAAAAAATTCTTCCCATCTTTTCTTTTTTTTTGTGTACGTGTGTGTGTGTGTCTTTTTTTTCTTACAGCGAAAGCGTGTGTCTCACATACAAAAAGCAACAGTTAGAGGCCTTGTTTTCTTATTCTTCTCCCCCCCCCCTTCCCCCTCTCCCATCGTTTCTCAATAATTTCTCTTAATATCAATTATTCGTGTAATTCTCGCGCGCTTCGTCATTTGTCAGCGCGTGAATGGCTATACCTTTCTACGCGATATAAACTTCGTTTTGGCCCGCAGTATGCAGAGTAAAAATATGAAGGTGTACTTAAACGTATCCGAGAATTATTGTGTCTTTTGTTTGTTTTTCTTATCGTCTTCATATCCTCTTTTTGTTTTTGCATTTTCATTGTTTAACGCGGTGAAAGGTTTTACGATCAGTCGAGGCCAGACAGGTTTTTTTTTCTTCTTTTTCGGACACGCACGATTCCTATTAGCTGCCTTTTAGCGGCTTTGCATTGTTGACGGCGAAAAAAAAAAGACGTCGCGCAACCGCAACCGCGTAGAGAATCGACATTGACGATAGATTCATTCGAAAAGAACAATATCAACGTAACTCGCGAACCCTGTAATACACTCGGCCGACAATCCCAATCTGGCCCTGTAAAATTTTCCTGGCGATGCAACGATGTTTTCTTCCTTTTCTTCTTCTTTTTCTTTTCTTTTTTTTTAATCTTTTCCGTGATCACTTTTTCTCGTCTTCTACAGCTATACAATTATCCCGTACGTTTTTATAGTTCCGCGCTCACCACGGAAACCGCATTGGTGTCTTTGGGTTTTACAATTACGGAGAAATATCACTCGATGCACGAGACAAACTCGAAGAACAAATCAATACAAAACTCTCAAATATTTCGTAAAAATATTGCAAAATTAGTCGCGTGTTTTTGTTTGGGTTTGTTTTACTCTTAATTTTCGTTAACTAATACTAAACACGCGTAAGGGAACACCGAGAGATTTGAAATTTGAAAAATACAAATAAGGAAACGAAAAGTAATTATTTCGGGGGCAAAACCGAATACTGTGTCGCACATCCCCCCCCCCCCCAACGTGTTTACGGCGATGCCGTAAAGGTTTGGTTCACGTAAATCCAAAAAGTCAGTCAATCGAATCTCGAGTAATACATAAAACCCAAAAGTACGTGGAACAAAAATCTAAGTGGCAGTAAAGAGTGTTGGACGTTGCGCTCCCGGCGCAATGCGAGAATTTAGCGGCTGCTTTTTTTTTTTCTTCTTTTTGTTTGG
>JAPYZJ010003739.1:0-19637 GCA_030522765.1 Ophioninae sp. B BG-2022a | reverse complement strand
AAGAGAAAATCATAACGAAGAGATTGAGCACAGAGTGGAGTGCCAAATCCTAAAGGAAAAAAAGTTATCGATGATTGAGTGAAAAAACTTTTTTCGCCCCAAAATCCAGAAAAATTTGGGATTTTTAATATTTTTTAAAATGGTCTATTTTGATGCAATTTGATCCCCTGAGTACGAATTTACCATTAATTTCCCCGAAAACCCAAAATTTTCATGAAAAAATCGTGAAAAATCCTGTTTTCAGAAGTTTTTTACGATTTTTTCATGAAAATTTTGGCTTTCAGGGGCAATTAATGGTAGATTCGTGCTCAGGGGATCAAATTACATCAAATGAGACCGTTTAAAAAAATATTAAAAATCCAAAATTTTTTTCGATTTTAGGGCAAAAAAAGTTTTTTCACTCAATCATCCATAACTTTTTTTCCTTTATGATTTGGCACTCCATTCTGTGCTCAATCTCTTCGTTATGATTTTCTCTTCAAAATGCTTTTTTAATCATTAAAATCCGATGATTTTTCGATTTTTGGCGGAATTTCAAAGTTGGACCTACGATTTTTGCCAATTTTTCCATGCACACCCCTTTGGCCTCGTATTTTGCCATTTTTCGAGTGAACTTTCCGGGGAAACTAAAAGAGCTATCGATACGAATCCAACGCCATTATTTAAGTCAGGCAAAAACCGTTTCCAAACACATCTTATAAATCTCCATAGCATATAAGAAGCTTACTCTACGACCTTTTGAAATCTCGTGATTTTCAAGATTTTCAGGAAAGTGGCCGGGAAAGTCGAAAAATATTTTTTCCGTTTTTAAAGTATTAAAAGGGTGCATTTGCTCGGAAATTTTCCGCTAATTACGAATATGCCCAAGTTTTTGCCGAAAGTGCAAAATTCGACTGGGAAAATGCGAAAAACCTTACGAAAATATTTTTTCGACATTTTTCCCTAAAAATGGAGAGTTCAAGGCGAATCAAATTCTGGATTTTTTTCATGAAAATTTTGGGTTTGCTAGAAAACACTGCAGCTAGTTAGGATAAAATTTAATGTAAGAGAATGTATTTGATAAAATGATGTATCCAGCGTTATTTCCGGTTCCATGAGGAAAGGGGTGAAAAAGTCGAGCGAGGGGAGATGAAGAAGAAGAGGGAGGAGGGAAAGCTTGATGAACAGGGTTGAAGGAAGAACGCGGATGAGGTCGGAAAGGGTCGTTTCAATTACCGTAATTGCATATTCGTTATTTACTCGTTTTCGTAATCCGCAAGTTTACCATCCGCTCGAACGCCGGGGCTCTTTTATTATTTCCGCGCAGCGATGGAATAATCTCTCGCGGGAGACAAAAAAGTAACACTTGCATACTGGCAAACTGAAATCCCCGAGGAACTTAATCGCCGGATGAACGCGCAGCTGTTTTTCTCTCTCTCTCTTTCTCTCTCAATCAGGGTTAAAACCGCGTTGATGATAAGCCTAAAAATCCTCAACTTTTTCCGGAAGAAGTTGATCCGTGAGAAAGTTCGTTGATAGGTTTAGCGACGGTTGGGGGAGCAGATTCGCAACGTCAAAGTTTGTCCGAGACGTGGAAACCGCGCTTTGAAACCGCGAAGGAAACGAGAGACGAGAAGGGATGTTCGACCGAGCCGGGAAACTCTGGTTTCTCTCGTTGATCGAAGATCAAAGCGGATCTTCGAGAAAAGCTCCTTTCCCGCGAAGCCCTTCAATGTTTTCCGACCTCTTGACGGTTCTTTTGAACGTCACTCGTCATTTATCAATTATCCTATTATTTCGAGATTTTTTTTTTTAAGGCGAAGAGAAACACCGTACATCGAATACTTTTGTTTCAACGAAAAAAAAAATATATATATATATGAAAAATTTATTAGGTGTCTCTAAAACGGAATTTTTGAAAAATCGATATTTCAAGCTCAGAAATTTTTTTGAAAACGCGATTGAATTAATAATCTTTTCAATGTAAAAAAAAAGAATTGAAAAAAGTAACCATTATAATCCACGATATGATATCCAATATAATATAATATTATATAATATGAATAATAATAATAAATATAATAATAAATAAAATAATATTTTAATCATGAAAATCTATGGAACACAGGAAACATTTGACGGTGCACAACACACCACTAATTACGATAAACCGTGCTCCACGGTGTGGTTTTTGCCAATTAATTATATCAGCTATTAACGATTATAAAGTAATTATCCAAAACACGGTGTTTCTCCCCTGAGCCTCCTATTCAGGATCGAAAAGTCATTTTGTTGATTCGCGAATATGAACCGGCCGTAATTGCCCCGGATGTGGAATTAATGAAATTTCCGCTAATTAAACATGCCCGGGAATAAACGCGCAAACGCGTCTCGACGTCTGTTGAGTTTAGCCTGCGAAGAAATATACAACGGAAGCTTTTCGGAGTCCAATGCTAATGATGAAACTCCGAGAACGAGTCTCGCTCATTTTACTACGTTACAGACCAGTCTTGTCAGTTCAAACGTTGATTTGCCAAACATTTGCTTTTTTTACGCTAAACCAAACCAACCACCATCCCTCAAACCGCAAAAGAACCTTCCCCCGAGGGCGTTAAATATCGCGGTTCGTTCGCGTTGAATTTGGTCAAAAAGTAGAAAATTTCAGGCTCGGTATTGTTTTTTTTTTCCTGGGTGGAGCAACCGTCGAAATTTCGTAATTTCCTTTTTTACTAATTTATAAAATTTACTAACTTTTTTACTAATTTACAAAATATCCTAATATTTTTACTAATTTACTAAATATACTAATTTTTTTTACTAATTTACAAAATATCCTAATTTTTTTACTAATTTACAAAATTTACCAATTTTTTTACAATTTTGTGAAAGAGTTGTTTTACTAATTTAATGAAACGAATAAAATCGTCGATCGAATTTTTTTTTTTGAGGGAATGAAAAATTCACGAGAGGCTTTTCTTTACTTTTCACGGTTGGAAACTCAATATCGAGTTACTCGAGGATAAGGGCTCGAGGCTTTCGTTCGCTCATTGGTATTTCTGTTTCCAATGAAAATGAAACAAAAAAAAATTGTTCGCTCGTTTGATATAGAGACGCGCTTTGAAATCGCAAACCGTTGCTCCACCGAACGCATACTTCGTAAACCCTCGAAGCTTTCCCTTTATTCGAAGCGTCAAAAGCCTCCTGCGCAGGTGAAACGAAAAGATACATTGAAGAACCATCGTTCGATCGTGACCGAGACTCGAAACAAATCAATTTTCGAAGCAGCCTCAATTTTGAAAAATGAACGGTCAGGAAAAAGATAGCAACATCGTCGTCGTTCCTTCCATCAAGATTCATTGTTCATCTCTCTCATTATCATTCAAAAATTCATAAGGCAAACTCTCATTATAATTGATACAATAACATTAAATTTTCTCGTATATCCAAACTCGAAAATATTTTCCAGCAGCTTCGATTTGAAACATAAAACTGCTAAAAAAAAATTTAAACAGTCAAGAAATTTTTTTTTTCAAGTGCAATCGTTTCTTTCATAAAAATTTCAAAATTACATAACAATACGAAAAAAAAACAAAAAAGAAGTTTGTTTGGTAGGCCAGAATTGATAAAACGTCCCTGATGTATTTCAGTTGATTTGTGTAAAGAAGATGGTATGTAAATGATTTAGATTTCATTTTATCACAATTCTCTTTCTCTCTTTTGCATGTTTATTTCGAACAATTTTTACATATATATTTATATTTATATACATATACATATGTATGTACATATACACACAAATATATAAATAATAAAAAAAAACATATACATAAATATATATATATATATTTGCATGTGTATATGAACATACATATGGATATTTTACTTAACACGTCACACGAGATATAACTTTTATTCATACAATTCGGCCACCCAAATCACTATTGCTGCTATGTTCATGAAAACGAAAAAAAAAAGCTTTTTTGTTTCAAACTCGGAAATTGAGTAGCCTCGAACGTGCCAGCCAACTGAGTAGTCGCCTCTGCGAAATTTTTCCCGTTTTCAAATTTTTTTTTTTGTTTCGAACATTTGTCCATTCCTCTTCGATGCGTTTTCTCGCGAGCTCCGAATTTTTCGTTGATCGCGATACGAGCGAGTTTTTAATAAAAGGGGACAAACGCCAAAAACGATTATAATCAAATACGTCCCCGCCTTTTTCCCCCGAACAATCAGCTTACAAATAATGATATATATGTATATATATATATACATTATTTCATTGTTATTATATTATGATATAATAATATTATATATATTTTCATTGTACTATTGTTATTATTATATTATATTTATTATAATACAACATAACAATTGTATGACGATATATTATTATATAATTATGATTATTACGTACAAAAATATTTGAAAATTATAATATGATAATAATATAATATTATTATTTATTATAAGAATAATAACAAACGCAAAACGATCGCTGAAAAAAAATTCGCAATTCAAACGAAACAAACGAACAAACAAAAAATAACACAAACGCAGGATTGTAACGGAATTGCAGTTGAAGAGAAAAAAAAGAAATGGTCGGATCGTAGATCGCTCTTTTTTTGTCACTTTTGTTTATTTTTTCGCCTGTCGCGGATTCGACCGATGTGAAATAAGTGGTTTTTCAAATTTCTCCCTCTCTCGTCTTGCTCTCTTTTACGCCCTCGCACAGACCGGTAGATCGATCAATTTTTAAGTATTTAAAAAAAATAATTTTTCTTACGAAAACGCAAACGAATGACCGCGCCACTTTTATTCCCATTGTTTCCAACGTGCACGATTTCCCAATTTCGATAAGCCCAAATTGGTAGACGTTATTTGTGTGTGTTTTTTTATTTTTTTTATTTTTTTTTTTCAATGCTCAGCCTTAAAGCATGTGCATGAAGTTTCGATCGATTTCTTTTGACGGATCGATGCTTCGCGTCGTGTTTACGCAATTTTCGTGTTTATGCATGCTCGTAAATACGCACAAAAATCGCTCTCTCTCCCGGCGTACGATCAACGAACCTTCGAATTCCAACGGGGAGAAGAAATCAGCCGTGATACCACCATTGAGATATTAAATTCTCCAGGCCTCTCGCGAAATATCACCGGCCTCGATTTTTTGGCCGTTCAATAATTTTGCTTCGCAAATCGACCGTTGGAATGCTTTTTACCATCGACAGAAAAGTACGATACAAGAATTCGTCGTAAAATATCGAGTCGATATTCGAGGGAAGGGGAAAACTCGAGGGACCAAAACTGATAAATTATTTGGATGAAAATTTTCCTGAAATATCGTATCTGCCCTGTAGAGAATCCAATTTCGGAAAGAGCTTTTTTAAAGGGCTCGAGAGACCGAAATTTTGATTTACTTTTTCGATTCCATTATTTTTGTATATTTTTTATTTTTTATGACATTTTATTTTTCAATCTAAAAAGTAGTAATTTTATATACTATTTATTTATCTTCGAACAGAAATAAAAAGAAATCTGAAACGAGATAAAATATTTTTTTTAACACTCACGATATTATTTTATTGAAATTTCGCTCGGAAAAAATCGAGTCCCTAGTACTTCGTAAAAACAACGAGACAGTTTAATCGAATTACGAATACGTATTGGGAATGTATGAAGAATGGCCAATAAATCGAGGCTGCGAGCAGACCGAGTCTTCCTCGCCCCCCTGACAGAGGCGCGAGACGAGAAGTATCGACAGGGCGAACCTCATTCGACGCAATCGACGGAACGTATATTGATTGGCCCGATAGTCGATGGTACCGAGTTATAATCGTCCAAAACAAGTGGAAAATCGTTGAAAGGTTCGGGGGGAAGGACTCTCGTTCAGGTGATTTTTCGTCAGTAGGCTAGCCTGCATTGAGCCTCGCAAATCGATCGACAAAGAATTCAAAAAAACCAGACAAAAACAAAAAAAAAGAAACTTGAATTAGAAGAGAGAAGAAAAATCCACATGGAAGAGAATTCAAGAGCTTGCAAGAGCTGTTTATCAAGAAATCGAAAAATCGAAATCCTATCGATCCAAAATCGAAATAAGATCGATAAAGAGAAAAACGTTAACATAGAAGAGCTTTTTATGAAGAAATCGAAAAATCGAAAACCGATCGATCGCAAGGAGAAGAAAAAATAGAAAAAAATCGAAATCTCACGAAGAGATCGAAAAATCGAAACCCAAATTATCGAGAAAGGGGAAAAAAGCATCGGCAAGAGCTTTAAGAATTTGATCACCTAGAAATCGAGAAAAAATCGACAAGGACGACTTTTCAAGAATCTGTCATCGGAAAGTCACGAGAAATGGCCGATCGATCGAGAAAAGGAGGAAATTTGAAAAAATCGGTTGGATCGAGAGAGAGAAGAGCGCAAGCCAGCTTTCCACTTTGAACGGGAACGTGTAGGGTAGTGCATGCTGTGTTCGACGTGTTGTAATGGGAGGGCACCGGGGGTTCAGTCTCTGATGATCCAGGTGGCAAAGAAGGCGAACGTGCTGAAGAGACGAAAATCGAGGAACCGGATGGAGATGCAACAGTCCCAGCAGCCGGCATTGCCACCGGTCACTTTGTCCGGTGGTACGAACGCTGCTGGTCCAACAACCGATACCACCAGAATCGACAACGATGGTGACGTTGTCTTTTACATGGAGGAACCCAAAGCTGGTACTCCGAACCGAGCGAGAAGGGACAATCGGTAAGTACATTGAGAAATCGGTTCGATCTGATATCCTTCGTGAAAAAGTGCTTCATTACGACCCAACAAAAATATCAAAATATCGAAACTCAACAAATATTTGGGAGAAAGATTTTCCCAACTTTTTTTTTGTGATTTTTCATACATTTATCTATTTTATTCTCAATTATTTATTGAAAATGATAAATATCGACTATTAGGTTTACCTGGTCTAGGAGTTCGCACTTAAGGTTCAAAATATTCGCAAAAAATAAAAACGAAGTCTAGAAAATCAAATAGGCATTTATAACCATAAGCAATATTCCCAAAGAATAAAATTCCATACGAACGGCCTGACGGAGAGTTTAGTTTCCGGTAGTGTGAGTAGTGTGTTTCCGATCGGCAGGGGCAGTCTTTTCACGTCGCAAACGAGCTCGGTTACCGAAGCTGCGAGTGACGAGATTGACATTGACATCGAAGAGCCGCAGAGGGTCACTACGTGAGTAGCTTTTTAAATTCCTTCTGCTTTCTTCTCCCAAGAACCGAAACCCAAACAAACCCAAACGTACACAAACTCAAACCCAAACAAACCCAAACGAACCCAAACAATTACTTACCCTCTTTTATTAAATTTCTTCGTGTCTGCACGTTGGAATTCGCGTCTTCGACCTTCAGCTTTTTTTCACCCCTTTTGGAATGACAAAAACCAGCGAACCTTTCTGATTGATTAATTCCTTGCCTCGCAATGCTACCCTCGCCTTCCGCGTCCCTATTTTCCGGGACTCACCGCTCCATCGATCGCCCAAAACGTTCCACGTTGAAATCTGAATTGGCCATGTTTTTTTTTTGCATCCACAATTCGAGCCCCGCATCGCTCCGGTCATACCCGTGTCTGCATTATTAAGAAGTCAGGTGCGCGTATGCGTTTTCCGCGATATTGAAAATAAACGATAACCGATGCCTGGGTATCGGGCTATTTTCTACCAGGCTGACCGAAGCACATCGAAACGCCATAAGGGCCATACGAAAGATCAAGTACTTCGTCGCGCGAAGAAAGTTTCAGCAAGCGCGAAAACCCTACGACGTGAGGGACGTTATCGAGCAGTACAGCCAGGGGCACTTGAATATGATGGTGCGAATAAAGGTGAGCAAATGGATGCTTCCACAACCGAGAATCCATCAATCATACCTTCTCCACAATAACCCGCTGCAACCCATTATTCATCATCTCGAGAACGTTAAAACGTCGAAAAAAGAATCTACCCTTCTCTCGTTCATTTTCCACGGAGAATTCCCGAACCCAAACAAAAAAGCATCCAGGTTTTTCAGCTTACATTCCTTCCCTTTCTTTCGCACGGGAACGAACAAACCCAAACAAAAGAGATCAAAGTATTTCTTTTTTTTTGCTTGGTTCGATTTATTCACAAACCCAAACAAACAAACCCAAACAAAAAGGAACGAAACGTTTCATGTTTTCCTTTCGTCTTATTCCTTCGTAATAAACCAAAGCCAAACACAAATAATAAAAGAGAAGCAAAAGTTCCGTTTCTTTCGTTCCCTTCGTGGCTCAAACTCGAGCAAACCCAAACGAACCGAAAAAAGCATTTCTCTCTTTCGACCGATTTCCTCGCGCAGCGTAACCCAAACAAACCCAAAGAATTAAAAAAAAAACCAACAGTTCCCTTCCTTTCTTTGGTCGCTCTTCTTCGCGGCTTAAACTCGAGCAAACCCAAACGAACCAAAAAAAAAGAACAAAGCGTTTCCTTCTTTTGGCCGATTTTTGTCTCATTCCTTCGAAACAAATCCAACCGAACCCAAACAAACCCAAACTAACCCAAAAAAATGGACGTTTCCCTCTTTTAGCCGGTTTTCCCACGCAGCGTAATCCAAACAAACCCAAACAAAAAGGAACCAAACGTTTCATGTCTTCCTTTCGTCTCATTCCTTCGTATCGAATCCAACCGAACCCAAACAAACCCAAACAAAAAGAAACCAAACGTTTTATGTCTTCCTTTCGTCTCATTTCTTCGTCACAAATCCAACCGAACCCAAACAAACCCAAACGAACCAAAAAAAAAAGGACGAAAAAAAGGACGTTTCCTCCTTTTGGCCGGTTTTCCCCCTGGGCGTAAAAAGTAGCCGGAAGAGTATGCGATGCGTGCGATTAACATTGGTTGGCCGGGTCGACCCTTCTTGCCGCTTTCGCAGGAGCTACAGAGAAGATTGGACCAGACCCTGGGTAAGCCGGGCAGCTACCTGGCGGGAATCGACCGGGCCGGCAACGTCAAGCCCATGACGATCGGCGCACGCCTCTACCGGGTCGAACAGCAGGTCAGTACACCAACGAGCCTACCGCGTCCTCGTTACCACCTCACTCGTGTTCCCTCAACACTCCTCCCTGCTCTTTCTCTCTCTCTCCTTTCGCACACGAGCCGTTTGGCTTTGCCAAATTATCGGCGCACTCTCCCCCCTCCTCCCCTCTTCTCGCTACTTCCGCCTTGTTTGGTCGACTGGTTGAAAGTGCGTTCGATAACAGTTGCACTGGAAAATTGAGCAACATCAAGAACCCATTTATCAACCCACGGAAAGTGCATCTTTTCATCCCGATAAGAGATCGCGCTAGGTCACGCGAATCGCCTCTTGTTTTCTCTATGTTGGAATCAAAGAAACGAACTTGGGATGGAATTAAAATATCATTGAAATAACAGAGATACAATTGAGACGAAATTAAAACACAGTTGAGATAAAGTGTCCTTGACGATTTGAGTTTACCTTGAGTTTATCACTTCGTGAACTTTCCGAATCAGGTCGACTGAGAGCCCTCACGAAAGCTCTCGCTCGCTCCATTTCTTCCTGTCTTCAACGATTTGCAGCTCGTGGAAAAAGGACCAAAAAATTCATCCTCACGCGTCACGGTTTTATTTTTTTTTATTCCAAAATTTGTCAAATTTGGTAAACGGGAAAATTAAAATCGAACGAGAAATTCGGTTTGTATTTCCGGCTCGACGTTGAGAAAATGATTTCCAAAAGATCGGTTTTTTTTTCTCGGGAAATATGAAAATTGGTTGATGATAAATCGAAGAAAAATCCTATCGGATTTATCACGAAATAGTCCGTGGACGGAAACTAGTCGAGAGATAGTAAGTAGGAAGAGCGAAAGAGAAGAAAAAAAAAAAGGACTACGGGAAAATAAATCCTGCCTCTTTATGTCGCGAGATTGAAACTCACTCGTACAAAGCGAAGGGAAAGAAGCCTCTCCCGTTGCTTGCCAATCCGATTTACCCGGAGATTCATAAAAGAGGCACGCTAAATCTTCGATTCCTCACCTGTCCAATTATCTGTGAACTTTTCGGCTCTTTTTTTTCCCCCAACTTGCCATCTCCCTCTCTTACTCTCCGGTTCGTTCCAGATGCCCTGGAGGATCGTTCAGTATCGATTTCCCAGTTGCCCAAACGAGCTTACACAGCCCCACACGTGAAAGTAATCACGAGCGACGATTATTTTTTTTTTTGGTGCATCTCGTCTTCCAGTCTTTGTTCTTTCACGTCACGAAACCTCCCCTCTTTCCTCGGTCAAAGCATCTTCGATTACGTCACTGGATAATTGCTACGATCTTAACCTCCTGAGAAGCACAACTTTTTTTTTCAGGAATTTAAATAAAAATTATCACCATCGAATAAATGGGTTACAAAATGTTCTGAAAAAAATAGAAAATTTCTTTCTATGTTGTAAATATACTACAGATTTACTCAGGAGGTTAAATAAAAATTATCAGCATCGACTAAATGGATTACAAAATGTTCTGAAAAAAATAGAAAATTTCTTTCTATGTTATAAAAATACTACAAATTCACTCAGGAGGTTAAATAAAAACTATCAGCATCGACTAAATGGATTACAAAATGTTCCGAAAAAATAGAAAATTTCTTTCTATGTTATAAAAATACTACAGATTCACTCAGGAGGTTAAACGAAGCGTGGCAATGATCCGTTTGTTTTTCTTCATTTCTCGTTCGTTCATTTTCTTTCGAGACACGAAGAACAATTGTTTCCACAGCTGTGCGTAATGGACAAGAAACTCGACCAGTTGGTCTACGTGCTAAACGCTCTAGCCAAGAAACAGCAGATTCCTCTGAGAAGCATCGAGGACGACGTTTAACCGGAACCACCAACTCGAACGTTTTCTCCAACGTTGGCCCATCAGGATCATCACCGTCTGCGGGAAATGCTCGACGGGGTATCCGAACGTCCTCGCGTGGGCGTTATCTTTTCCTTCTTCGTAAATCGCACTTGTCGCAACATCCGTTCATTCCTGATATCGAGAGGCTACTCCGGAATCGATCCGAAATACTTCGCGGATAAATGGACATCCGCCATTAACGGGTTGAGAACGTCTTCCGTCAGGAAGTTATCGAACCAGTTTTCTACGCAAGGAGAGTCAACGAAAGTCGAAGGAAACAGAAGAGGAAACGTCCTGACATCGGGAAGATCGTTGATCGATTTTTTTCGGAGAACGAAGTCACTCGAGAACGACCACGAATTACGGCCAGTTTAGAAACAACCGTTTAACGTTTTTTTCCACCTCTTGATCGAATGACGAAATCCTGAAGCTCGCACAGTTGCGACGCAATGAAATTTCTTTTCTCATTTTTGTTTATTTCTTTAGATTTATTATTTGGGAAAATATTTTTTTTTCAAATTTGAATTCTAGGTTATCACAATAAAGATTTGTGTAATTATTGAGGCATTTTTATTACGATTACAGTGAGAGAAAAAAATGGAAGAATTAAAAAATATTGATTTTTGTTGCGTCGCAACGTTGCAAGTTTCAACCTCATGAAACCGAGCCTATCGCGAATAGACACTTTTCCATCGTAATCAAGACTGTGACGAGGTGACATTATTTCGAATGTTACCATGGAACATTTGAATTTCAGTATCGAACCCAACGCAACCAAACCAAAACATACGGATTTCAATGCGAAATCCAACCCAAACAAAACCAAATTTCAAGCCCAAACCCAGACAATTCTCCGTCAAACCCAGCCGAAACATTCGCACTTCAATACCAAGCCCAACCCAAACAAATCCAACCACTCGAGATACAAAATCGAACCTAACCCAAACAAAATCAAATATTCAAATATCAACAACTTTTTCGTTTCTTCCAAAAAATGCACGATCATTGAGAGAAACTAAAGATGAGTCTTTTTTTTCAAAAACTTATCATACGTGACCGAGCAAACCCAAACGAACGCCCTTGATCCATCCTAATATCGATAATTCGATAACGATACTCCCGTCGGGCGCGATGGAGCAACTTCGAGCTTTACAAATACTATAGAGAACAAACAAACAAAAACAAACATTTTCACGTGGAGGATTATCAGCCTTTGCCCGAGGAACAAAAAAGAGTCGTTCGACCTTCGATCTCGCTTCTAGTGGGCGACGATTTTGTCGTTAAACAAACAAAGACGAAAAATAATTAAAAAAAAAAACAAACAAAATAATGCTTTTACGAAATAAGGACGCGTATGTAAATATATACACGTGAATGATACACACGCGACACAATAAAATACAAATACATTATCAAATAATAACAATAATAACGATAATATTATTAATAATAATAATAGTAATAATAAAAATAAAAATAATTATAATTATAATAATAGGCGTTGACAGCGCCTGTCAGACGAGGCATGTAATAATATTTTTCATAATTCTTATTATTCAATTGATCGCTATGATATAGGTGTAGGGTCCAATACATATACGAGCATATTTTATTCGTGATCGTAATATATCGATTTTTCGTTGCCGATTTATTCTTTATCGCGAATCGACCGTTGACGGAAGTGATTCGTGAAAAATCGATTCGGGCTTACATTATTCTTTCCATTTATTTATTTATTTATATTTTCATGACAAAAGTGACGCAGCGTTGCTCGATATGATATTTGGCAAGTCCCGATGTAAATAATTGCCGATCGACCGAACGATATTTTTCGTGAGTCCCAAGATCGGATTCAGATTTTGACGTTTGCTTGAAAAGCTTCGTTCCTCTTCTCTATAGCCCTTTCTATTTTGAGATAATTTTGATTGATCGATAAGACGATTTGACGGTTCCAAAAATTAAATAACAATTTTTCCGAAGCAAGTGCACAGCTTACGAGTAATAATCGAAACTTTGTAAAAAACAAAAAAAAAACAAAAAAGAAGAAAGAAATAATATATGATAAAAGTGCTTACGATATAAGTCTGTACGTGCAGATTCTGCATACTCTATGGTGCCTCTCACTAAATCTACTCTTACTGTTGAATAATTTTATCGAGTACGATGAAGATTCGATTGGATCTATTATTTTTAGAACTTTCGATCGTGTGTGCGTGTGTGTGCGAGAGTGTGATAACGAGTGTACGCGTGTGTGAGTATACAGGGTGTCCCATGTAAGAATGTCATCCGTGGAATGGGGAGTTGGAGATGAAATTCCGAAAATTAATAACAATTCAGGGGTTGATCCGGCAACCGTACATGCTTCTATCAATCGACTCAGAGTTTCACCTCTAATCCTCCCTATTTCACGGATGACATTCTTACGTGGGACACCCTGTATAAGTACATACATATCGAGAATAGCAGCAGCAATGACTACGAATAATGACGATCATTTATAGCGATTAATCGAAAAGCGAGGAAGGAAGTCCGGTGACACTTTTGTAACGAATCGATCACGATATCGCTAATTATCGATTTTTCTCAACAATTTTTTTTTCGATCCCTCGTTAATTTCATTACACTTTCATTCTTCGATTCGACAGTTCGTTAAATTCAACGAATCCGAATCCACGATTGCTTATTTCCCGTTTACAACCGAAGTTTGAACGAACTGTTGGAGCGTTTTAATATTCCGGAGCAGTATCGTTCCTCTCCCCATCTCGTTCATCAAATGACCGAGGGATCGGTGATTTCCGCCAGGAATAATTCGCGCGAACACAAAACAAAGAGAAAAACCAAAAAAATTGATAATTCGTTACACGATAAATCTCGAAGCAAGTAGTGTTCGTGAATCGGCCGAAATTTCAATAAATTAAAAAATTTAGAGTACAATATCGGATAAAGACGATTTTATCGATATATCGAGTGAAGAATAGGAAAAATAAAGGAAAGATAGAACGTTTTCGAGAACGCGTTAAAATTCAGATAAAACGAAGATAAAATTGAGATAAATATAAAATTAAATTGAAATATACGACGGCATAAAAACCCGAAGAAAAAATAAATATTAACTCGGATAAAATTGATGAAAAATGAAGATAAAATTGAAACGAAATCGTACCGCTCCAATCACGTGACCTATTAATTTTCCATCCCTTCCTGTCGCCCTTCGAAAAATCATTATACAAACAAACAAACAAAAAAAAAAGAAAAAACATTTGGTCTCGCGTCGGACCGTGAAACTTCAAGAATTGTAAATTTCTCGACTATTAGTTGTTAACGAAAGCCAAGGAAGCTTCGAACTTTCAAAAGCACGCTTCTCTCGTTGCTGAACACGAATCGACAGTTCGATAATCGAAACTGTCGATTCCGCCAACATTCGCTTCCACCCGCCATTCTTCTGTTTTTCTTTTTGCTCAAATCTCTCCCCCCCCCCCCCCCCCCCCCCCCCCCCCCCCCCCCCCCCGCCTCCCGTCGCACAGTTTTGCAAATTCGAAGCTTCTTCGGGCCCTATCGAGTAAGCTTTTGTATACGCAACTTTATCGCGCGAATGACCTTAACGAGTAACGTTTCTAGATCAATAATACGATAATTCTCCGATTAGTCGAAAGAGGTCGCGCCATTAGGATTAGTGATTAGAGCCGCGACCTCTGTAGCCGAATCAACTTTCGATAAATTAAGTAGATGAAAAATTGACGAAAGCGTTAACAAAATGAGAAGCAACAAATAAAAAAGAAATGGCTGATGGTTGTAAAAAAAAAAAAAGAAAAAGGAAAAGAGAATAACCAAACGGGCCGAAGGTCCAATAGTGCACCTCGTGAATTGCTAGTCGTTACAGTAGACGACGTTCCAGTCACGCGAACGTCGATTATTTCTGAAAATAAAAGACAAAAACAAGAAAAAAATAAATAAAAACTTAGCCATTTTTTGCTCCGAGTCTCATTAATCAGCGCAACGTTCGAGATAAAACCGTTAAAGAGCTTGATACATATTTTCCTTTCGGTTGCGAAGCTTTACGTGAAAAAACGAAAAGAACGAAAAAAAAAAAAAGAAAGGAAAGACAAGAAAAAGAACGAAACGCTACTTCGCAAGTACCTATCGTTTCGTTACTCCTGATCAACCGATATCAATGCATCCCTCTCCGGCGCACTTTGCAACTCGCAAAATATAGATTTTCCGTCTACACTCTCGCGTTTCGACCAATGCCCAATATTACGAAATTTATTCAGACGATTCTCAAAAATGTGATTATTCGTGAATGAAAAACAAAAAGAGAGTGAAATCACACACTAAACAAATCGTCGAAATTTACTGACCAATGAGAACCGTAAGATTTATTAAAAAAAAAAAAAAAAAAAAAAAAAAAAAAAAAAAAAAAAAAAAAAAAAAAAACGAAAAAAAAATTCAAAAAGGTGGGAGAATCCGTTAAGAAACGAGAAAAAGTTTTTTTTTTTTTTTTTTTTTCATTTGAGCGATCGCGCTCGGAAAACTTTGACACCCTAGTGCTGGTCGCTATATTGATTAGTACATATATATACATATATGAAAAAAGAAAGAAGAAAAAAAAGAACAAAAATAATATATATTTACATAGACTGTTTTCAAGTGTTCCCTGTATATCGAGCCGGCTGACATCGCCGAAATTAACGAGGATTTGAGCGAGTCCAAGGCTGGTCTAGTTTCAGGAGGACCAATCGATATTTATTGATGAAAAGGAAACGACGAGGTTTAAGAGGATGATGAGAAAGTTATATTGAAGACACGGATATTAAAAGTCGTGGGAATCGCAACGATGACAATCTTTAGTGATAATACGAGGATAGGATGGCCGAATGTGAGATATCGTGGCGAACGTTCGAGAAACGAATACGAACGATCAACGAATGGCTAAGTGAACGAGACCAGTCGTCAATCGCGTTTTTTTTTCTATTTATTTTTTTGTCGTTGTTTTTTTTTCGTTTTTCGTTCGTTTTGAATTTCCGAAATGTTCGATTCGTGAGACTCGCGAAAATGGGAGATAACGAACTCTTGAAACTGAAACAGTCCGCGAAACGTTTTGATCCTGTTGGAATAGAACGAACAATAAGAGAATAAATGAATAAAAAGAAAAACAAAGATTTAAAAAAAAAGAAGAAAGAGGAGGAGAACAACAACAACAACTCAATCATATCACCGTAGTTGCCTATAAACTATCCACTAGTAGTATCTCGTTGATAATGAAATAATACCGTAAACTTTGAAATACGAAAGATTGACGTTTTATTTTATTTTTTCATTCTTTTAAATATTTATTCATGCTTTTTCTTTTCGTTCGTTACCATCGATCGATAACGTTACGATAGCCGTAAGAGAATCGATCTTTCGCTTCGACGATTCGACCAAAAAGCGTAAACGAGAACTCTGTATGACCCGGTGATGAACTTTTTTTTTTCTGTCTTTTTTACGTCCCTTGAACAAAACTCAATTGAAATTCGAAACTTCGTTCGATTTACATTTGGATCGAGCGATCCGTGGGGCTACGTTGCTACCGATTTATCTCGAGCTTCGATTAAACTCGAATCAACCGTCTTTTTTACATGCTCCGTCTTTGTATTATTCTCACTATACGAAAAAAAAAACAACAACAAAAAAAGAAACAAACGAAAAAACGCACGTAACAAAAACAAAAAAAAAAGTACAGGGTTCTTTGATACGGGAATGTAATAAAGAGAGAAGATAGCTGGAATGCACATTGTCGTATGTAAATAAATATAAAAATCGCGTCTCGCATACGCCACTTGTCCAAAACCCATGAGCTCTCTAAAAATCGTACAATTGTTTCATCATTTTTTTTCTCTTTTTTATTGTCCGAAGCAAAGATATTTTGCAATTGTCCTTCCATATGTATATTAATGTGACTAGATCGCTCTCTCTCTCCCTCTCTCTCTATCTATCTATCTCTCTTTCTGGAAGGTCTGCGAGAAAAAAAAAAGATTTAATTCCTAGTAACTCAGCTAGTGGAAAGCATGTAACTAGCGTTTATTATTATTCTAGTGGTCCATCCACTGTGCCGAATACTAAATACGATCATCCTCTTTCAATCACTCTCTCCGGAGGCCTACGCGGACATTTAACTTTTCTTTTTTCTTTTTCGTTTTTTTTTCTTATTCAAATTCGGACTTTTGCGGCTTATCGTGTTTGACCGGATAGACGAGGATGGACCAAATCGCATTATGTATAAAACTATAAATACTATCCTTAATAATTATCATTTTAAATGAACAAATATATTATATATCTATTCGTGTGTATCTGTGGATATATATGTATATATATATATACATACCTACATATATTTATATGCATATATATATTCACAAATATACACATTATTTTAATGAATCGTCGATTATATACGCCTTGTCAAATATTGTACATTTGTGACATCGTTCCCTATCGTAATAATTACTATTAATTATAATTAATATAATCACGAACGATTAGTCAAAGTTGAATATAATATACATAACATTACTCGATTTGTACTTATTGCTAAACACCTTCCTCATTCCTAATCCTGAAATCATTTTTTTCTACGATTTGATGAAAAGTATGCTTCCGGTGTGCCTATCAGAAAATACATCTCGAATAACAATTTTTGATAAATAAGCGTTCCAACCACGAAATGGTCTGCTAAAACTAGTGTATATTTCGGTATAAACGAGATCCCGCCAAAAACGAGTGGCGACCGTCGTGTGGCGCCATCTCTCGGCGATCGTGAAAAACTCGTAGGCACTTCGAAGCCGTCGGTAAAGAAGGTTTCTTTGCTCCGAAAAAATAACTGGTGGAAAGAATCGATTGGAAAAAGGGAAAGATGAGGAACACAGGTTTGTCACTTTTTTTTGGTATATTTCGTTTGAAAGTCTGAAAATCTGGTGATACGCTTCGTTTGTATCCACAACGCCATTCCTCGTTCTCTTTCTCCGTCGCTTTCTCTCTCTCTCTCTCTCTCTGATCACCGCATTCCTCTTTCTACCCGCGTTCATTCCGTTTCTGATTTTTCTCTTTCGATGCAGCTGTCGGAGCACCGGCCGGGACAAGAAGTTGGACCAGCTGGCATACGTGTCCGATCGCGAGGAATCTTGCGCCGCGTCGCGGCTCACTGACCGCGACGATGCGTTGCAAAGGCTCACGCTACGGAGTTGGCCGTTTAAAACTTTTAGCCCAAATCTCACGGAGTCCCGAAAGAATGAAATTTGAGGTTAGTACTGATCGATCGTAAATAAGCATGCATTCGGAAACCGGAAATCGTAATATCCATGGTCGAGATTGTTGAAACGCAACGTTATTATTGACAATATTGAGATTGACAGTAGATAAAACACGAATACGAAAGACTTACTGGAAAGGAATATCAAAAGCATAACGTGCAATTCCATATATGATGAAAAAGGCATAAACGAGACAGGTTAGAATTCCCAACGATAAAAGGTTTTATCGTCTCGATCGCGCCGTCGCAAATTTGCCTAATTAACTTAGTCCCGTACAAAGTTACGGTGGTGGTGACACGTAGAAAGGTTTTCCGTACGAGACGGGAGTGTAGAAACGATGAGTACACGAAACGAGAAGATGTTACCGTGGAAGAAAGAAAGAAATAAAAAAAAAAAATAAAAAAAAAAGGGAGAAGGAGAAAAAGAAAACGATATCGCGGAATCTGCGACAGGAATGACGTCTCGTATTGTCAGTCAACGAGCGCTTCGTTTGTCGTTCCCGAGACGTTCCGTTTCCAGTCGAGAATGAGAATTCCGGTTTACGAGGGATAGAGAGAGAGAGAATGACGAAGGGAATATAAAAATGACGCCAGTGCGGGAAAGGAGGAGGTCGAATGATGATTTCCGGTGGCGTCTCGTTCTTGTTCACCGCGTCAACCTTCCAAGCGATACACCGCGTTCTATCTCCCTGTCCAGTCTACTAAATAATTTTATTATTCCGTTCGCATTGTCGAGAATGCCACTTGGAAGTACGGATTACATGGAAGCCTCGATTCTCGAGTCTCTGATGAAATACGAGCTAAAAAGTTTCTCGTAAACGCGCTTAGACGAGATGAGTGAGCAAGTGGAAAATAAATGCGATGAGTAGCGAGAGATAAGGTCGTGTGGCGGGCACGAGCCCCTTTGGGCGGGCTTTGAGGTTAACGTTGTCCCTCGGTTACAACCGAGAGTTCATTCATCGGAGAGTCGTTGCTCGCTGATGAACGGAGCAGCGTTTAGATGGACATCGAGAAAGAGAGAGAAAGAGAAAGAGAGAGAGAAACGATAATACGAGTCTCGTATTACTCGCTTTTTCTTCAGTGCAACCGAGACACGAGAAGGAATTTTTATCGTCTCCGGCGCATCGTTGAATCAACTTGGCGCTTGCGATCACTGCTTATTAATAATAGTTTTAAAAAACACTAAAAAAAAACACGCTTTTATAAGTGCACGTAAAAGTCAAAAATAAATTACGGATCGTTCGAGTTGTCTCTAATTCTGGGCTGAAGTGTAAACTATGTGCTTTTAATTATAATATTTGATTGTAAAAGCGTAGAGCGCTGGAGCAGGTAAGACTTTCTGGTAAACAAATGCACGAACGAGAACTCTACATTTTGCCACTGTTGACTGGTACTTTGAACAGACTGTTTAATGTAGAGCCTCCTACTAGTCGCGCTGCAACTCTAGTTAAAGCGCCGATCTCTGTAACC
>JAPYZJ010003738.1:0-15451 GCA_030522765.1 Ophioninae sp. B BG-2022a | reverse complement strand
TTTCTCTTCAAAATGCTTTTTTAATAATTAAAATCCGATGATTTTTTGATTTTTGGCAGAATTTCAAAGTTGGACCATCGATTTTTGCCAATTTTTCCACACATACCCCTTTGCCTCTTTTTTTGCGATTTTTCGAGTGGACTTTCCGGGAAAACTATACGAGATATCGATACGACTCCAACGCCATTATTTAAGTCAGGCAAAAACCTTTTCCAAACCCACCAAATAAATCTCCGTAGCTAATGAAAAGCTCACCCTACGACCTTTTGAAATTTCGTGATTTTTGAGATTCCGGAAAAGTGGCCAGAAAAGTTGAAAAATATTTTTTTCCGTTTTTAAACTCTTAAAAGCGTCTACTTAATCGGAAATTTTCTGCTGATTACGAATATGCCCGAGTTTTTGCCAAAAGTGCAGAATTAGACTGGGTAAATGCAAAAAACATTTCTAGACTATTTTTTCGACATTTTTCTCTCGAAATGGAGAGTTCAATGCGAACCAAAATGTGGATTTATCTTCAAGGTATAAAAACACATCATCATGGACCTGCGATATGACACTAAACGTCTAAATATAATAAGTATTTCGAGGCTAATCCCACTAAAGGTCCGCGGCTGATTGACTGTCTTTCAACATTAATAACAATTCAGGGGTTGATCCGGGAACCGTACATGCTTATATCAATCGACTCAGAATTTCACGCCCAACTCCCCATTTCACGGATGACATTCTTCCGTGGGACACCCTGTATACGTCGTGTAGTGCGGTAGTGAGTGACTCTCCTCTCTAGTTTTATCCCTCTTTTTCTCTCTCCTCGTAGTTACGTTTCAGTGCGAGGAGGGAATGGGACGCCTTTGTACCCATTAGTACCTCTGGAGAAATGTTCCCAGACGCCTAGCAGATGGCTATGAGTGATATTAGTGCAACCTTGGACAATGCGTACCTACTTTTGCTCATCCACTCAAGCACTCGCCATTTGCCCAAAGAACGAGAACGATAGGAGAGCCAGAGAGGCCAGGGGTACCACTTTTTCCAACTCGAACTTCTAGCTTTCTTGATCCGTTTCAGCCTTTCTAGTTCTACTTTCGTCATGATCGTCACAAGATCGTAAAACTCTGGTCCAAGCAGGAGAATGGAATGTTAATTAGATTCTGCTGGTTCTTCGATACCAGTCATCGAAAGTTACTGGCCTAAGAAATTGCACGAATCAGCTCTAGAAGATGGAACCTGAAGGAAGAAATAGTCTGATGGCCCTTTGGGAGAACATAAATCGGAAGCCATTGTGCCCTTTTGAAAGACCACTTCTCCAACGTAGGAATTTTGCAATCAACTCGCGAAAAAGCTCCAACCCAAAGAAACGGTCCAATCAGCTTTCGGCTGAGTCCGAATCCAAAACGATCGAAAACTACCAACCTAACGAAGCAATTGTGCTTTTTGTAAAGTTTTATTAAAAAACAAACCCAAACAGAGAGGAACGTTGAGATTAATATCTACAAGAGTCCAAACCCAAACGAAGAATCGCCTTATGGTCTGGACAGCAAAGATCCAGCTCTTGTCCTTCATTACCCACTTCCCTGCAGTTCGCTCCCTCGTTTCATTGTCCCGAGATAGTCCTCTCGGACGAACCGGCCTGGGCGACTTGTTTTTTCCTCTAACTGTCAAGCACGCACACCAATCGTTCCAACTGGCATTTACATTTACACGGAAAGGTAGAAACGGTCTTTTCAGCTCCAGCAGTCCGGGTTCTTGTTCGAGGCAAAAGTTTGCAAACTCGGTAACGAGTGACGCATTCTATCCGAATCTCCTACCCTCCCTGACAAGCACAAGATAAGACAGGGAAGATCATGGAGGAGGGAGAAGTCGGAAAGAGGCCAGGGGCGAGAATGGTGGGTTGGTGGGTCGAAGGAGAAGGCAACATGCAACCCTTTCCAGCAACCAACTATTATCTGCCAACGTTCCAACACGCACTGCCAACTAACACACTTACTGTAATTTCAGGGGATTACAGCGACAGCTGCGCCAACGAGGAGCAAGCAAGAGAACGAGATAGAAGATTTCTCCTCCCGTTCATTCGAGTCTTAACGACCATCGTATATAGTGAAAACAGCCTTGAAGTTTCCAACTTGGACTGCTGGAGTACTCGTCCCGATGAAGTAGCAACTACCCCTTTTTCGCTCATCGAATATCCATGCTAATGGACAATTGTGCGAATAAGCTCTACGTTTGACCTTTTCCGAGGTATTAGTTAAGAAGAGAGAGGTAGGGTTGGTGTGCCCTAATGGATTGACGGTGTTTAGCCGATTGATTCCAATGGAATTTCATCAACATTGGATTTTGACGATGATGGCACAGATGACTGTGCCCTAAAGGCGATGCTGGATCGAGCCGGTGTAGAAGTTGTTGAAGCTGAAACATTCTTGCGTAAATCACTATATATCGAACCTCTAGGCTACATTGATCGTTGGAAAGTTTCCTCAGCCACGAGAATGACAGTTTGAAGGATTTCTCTCTAGAATTTCCTTATCTAGGATCAGCGAGGCAATCGGTCGTGGCAGTTTTAAAACGTATGTGACAAGGGTGGCAAATGTTTTCAGGGTTTCTATCCTCCACAAAGATGGACAATGGAGGTATCCAGGTGAAAGAGATGGGGGTCTAGATTTTTATGGTTTGCTGGTTGGCGACAGACGCTGGAGGCAGAATGACTAGGTACGAATAGGTAGACGTGGTTTATCGAAGGGAGAAAGGTATAGAGAACTCTGGGTAAGGGTCGAGGATTCCAACCAAAGGGAAAATTGACCACCCAGGGAGTCTTTGCAAACAAATATCTTGACCTTGCCTAGGCGTGGAACGAACCATTCGAGAGGCTGGTCCTTTCGACCACAAACGACTGTCAAACGAAATTGAACCTTTTTTCTACCCCTGGCATACCCAAAGTACACCATTGTTCAGCTTTTTCCGGAAAACCACGACTGTTTTTCCTTTCTATCTTTTCTCCAGAGCGAAACATTTTTCGAGTGCCCTCGAAGGGATCGGCCGAAAGGGCGCCAAGGTCCTTCAGGTATGAAGAAGTCTGTTACCTCGCGCCTCGACTTGATTATTACGTACCTAAGAGATCCTTTTATGTGGCACGTATTACAAAATCGCCCTTGATCGGATCTCCGCCACTCGTCGGCACGCTCTAATAGACCATCGTATAATAATAATTTATACATAATAACACGCTATTACGCTGGGTGGAGAGAAAGAGATCTTTTTCGCTCTCTCTCAATCTCGACGCTCTTCGCAACGTGTAATTTCGTCACGCCATACGGTCGCACCCGCGACCCGAATCGAAGGGAATAATCCCTTCAAGATGAAGGGAAAGGGAATAAAAAGAAACAACTAGGTGGAGAAAAAAGAAGCCTCCAAAACCAATGAATGAAAGAAAGAGAGAAAGAGAAAGAGAGAGAGAGAAAGCAAAAAACGAAGCGAACCTTAAGGGGAGGCAGAAACTGCTGGCGAAAAAGCAACAAGAGGTAGAGAAGGAGAGCCTTAAGAAAAAAACCAACTGTTCAAAAGCCAGCAAAAGCGAAAGAGAGAGGGCAAGAAACAAAGTTGGAGTGGGTCAGCACCAAAAGCAATAAGAAAATAAGTGATTGAAGCGGTATTAAAAGGATTCGATCTTCAGCGCGGCTGACTGCAAGAGCGAAGCTTTAAAACGATCAGGAAATCCACTTGCTGAATCGAAATTCTTGAGCACGATGAGACAAGGCTTCTGCTATACTTCTTCATCCTTTTTTTTATCCCTAGTCTGCTTTCACACAAAGCTGAGAAATCGTACGGAGTGCCAATTTCTATTCCCGATCTCCCTCCTGCCAATTGGTGTAGCCCACATTGGGTTGGATGGCCATGGCGGAGTCGGATTTAATAGGAATTCCGGCGAGACAAAACGGAAGCCGGCATATTGCCATTCCTGGTTGGCGTGTCAGCCGACAGATAAGGCGAATAAGGCAAGGTAGCCCAACCCCTCTTTCCTACTCTCCACCTTCCTCATTTACCGTTCCTTCTCCGTTCGCACGAGTGGCCAAGTACCAGCCCAAACTAGCAGAGAGCAAGCTCTTTCCGTCTTCCTCCATCGAGGAAACTCGGTCCTCGGCGTGTCCTTTAGCCAGCATCCTACCTTCGGTCTTCTACCAGGCTTTGCTTTCTTCATCCTTGTCTGCCCTAGAGTCTTCCAACCAACCTCGGTCTCTTTCTCTCCCTAGCTTTCTCTGGTGATGCTTAGCGCCGCGTGTACCTAATGTTCCTGGCTCATACAGTTAGAGAGGGCTCAAGCTTGTCGTTTGGAGACCAAGACCCTCGAACCAGACTGTCGTATATGGGGTCTAGGATGCTCCGTCCTATTGCGCTATTTGCACAACCCAAGGTAGCTAAACTCTAACACCAACCAACCAAGGCCCATCCCATCCTTCCCTTTCCTTCTCCTTTTCTCTCTCTTCCAAGGTACCACATTCCACTTCGGCTACTGCCTTCTTCTTCCTCCTCTTCTTGCTACATCCACAGTTCCGATCCATCGGTTAGACGCCAAGTGGTAAGAACTTGGTGGGAGAATACCGCAGTCGCATTCCTCCTCTTTCTCTTCACCCCTGGATACAACACACAACGTTCCATCTCTCACTACGTCCGTTCCAGACCTGATTTTGCTGGGACACTCGCACATCCGTTTCTTTGCCCCTACACGTATGGGATCCTTTCATTCCGGACACAGTCACCCTAGGATTCGCTTTCTTCGGCAATTGATGGGTGCGTTTGTCAGCGCTCCTTTCCCATCGTATTTCCGAGTCACGTGAAGAGCTGAAGCTACATAGTGTTTGCGTTTGGAATGGGCACGTTCGTAAGAAAAGTAAAAATATCGATGCAGCAAAAAAGGTGTATCCAGAAATTGCAATATGCAACTGAAACATTTGATGACTGATCGGAATATGGATGAAATTCAATTCCCCAATCTGATTTTCATCGACACTTCTGGTATTGCCAAATCAAACTGATCGTGGTGAAAAGAAGTCGCGGAAACCGATATTCCTTCAGTCGTTTCCAGAGGCACCTGGAAACACTCGGGAGGAATCTTCGACATTCGTTCATTCGATTCCGATCCCTTCTCAATCGAGCATTGATTTCCCGCGGCGCGGTTAGTTCTCGAGCAGCGCGGCGCTGAAAAAGAAACTACCAGGGAGGGAAGTTGGGGGAAAAAAAGTTGCCCCGGTGCGCAATCGGAGCTCGGTAGAAATGACATTACGACGAGATGACTGGTCTGATCCTTCCTGAGTGTCGATCTCGATCAAACTCGATTGCCGATAACGATCATTGATCATTCGATAACATTGTTCCCCATTGTTATTACATCGTGACAGCTGTTCGTACCAACCTCGAAAGATTCAACGACATTGGATTTATTCGAGGATTTCGTGTTCTACGTCTATAGATGTACATCATACGTTGATACTTTTGGTCTCCTTTTTTCGAACTCCGTTGGCACCGTTCCGCACGGATTCTATTTGCGATTCCACAGGCATAGATTCTATTTCGCTCCGAGGCGATTCACACCCTTGCTGAATACATAGAGATCCTCGTAGTGGCAGAAGGGGAGGTGGAGAACACAAGGAAATCGATCAGACAGGATGTACAGAGTCTACTCCAGTTTCGTGATGGGACTGGATATGATTTTCTATCCCTCTCTCTTGCTCTCTACCTTTTTCCAATAAATTCACAATATGCCATGTGTCTGGAACGAAACTTGTAGTCAGATGTAACAGACAGCTATTTACGTGTACCGAGGCACTCAGAACTGACGAACTCTGACAATTGATGAACTCCTGTCAGAACGAAACGCAGATAGAACACGGAGTTCCAGTCACTACGGAGCTAGAATAGCTACACCAGCAACTTGTGCGAATGTCTCTTTGATAGCAGATCCAGCATGGGATAACTGGAACCCTGATGAATCAGAGGCAAATGTAGGAATACTAAAGTTGTAGGTGACGACAAAATTCCTAGTTTTTCTGGATGGAGAGTTCTATAAGAGTCCTACTATTAGCCATTGGTGTCCAATTCATCGAGGATAGATTTAGGCTGGACGAGGTGGAATCTTGAGTGTTTTCCATAAACAGGTATTATTAGGTTGTTGTGGCAACCAGTAAGCAATTTTCAGTTTTTCATAGTTTTTGCGACGTTCTAGATAATCTTGGAATCGCTGAACTTTGGTGCCTGATTCTCTTGCCAAGGAAGACTCGAATCCTAATAATTCCACCTGGAATTTCCGATACAATCACGTGTCCTTTAAAGCCCTAAAAAAAAAGGTATTCCGAAAGCAGATGGCATCGAAGATTCTCGAGTGTCTCTCGGAGTAGTCACCCAATTGAGGTTCAAATGGGTATTGACCTGGATTACGAGGAGTGTCGTGGCAGTTTCACGGTTCGTTGAATGCACGAGAGTACGGTTAGTAACATGTTTGCGTGGTACATCAAGCCGGAGTGTACGTTCCCTCTTTTTCTGTCTTTTCGCAGGCTCGATGGAAGGAACAAAAAGCGAGGGGTGTCTCCTGGAGGCTCCGAGTACACGGCTGGTCTCGCGGTGTCGGATTCTCGTCAGTGACGCCGGCGCCTAATTTAGGGCCGGGAACGACCCTTCGGCAATCTTTCCGACTCCCCTCTTGCCTCTTTCACATTTTCTTTTCATCTGCCTTCCCCTTCGATCGTTTCGTTACGTCCTCCCTCTTACGAGTCGTCTAGGCATGTGCCCATGTGGCACTTCTCGAATGCAAACCGGAATACACACGAACGTTCCACCCACCTCTGGTGGCATTAGCATCAGCCGAGAAGACTGACGTTCCCTCATGTATGGAACCTTCTTTTGGTTCGATTTTTCAGGAAAAGAGGAGGGGTAGGAAAAAGGCACGAATGGATGGAAATTCTCCCTTTCTTTCCTTCACAGTCGTGATCCTAATCATTGCTCCCAACTCTCTATTTTCCCTGCTGGCTATTGGAAGATGATCACATCCAGCCATCATCATCTAGCAGCCCATTTGTATCGTAGTAGACAAGAAATTATCGTCAGCTGATGTTCCATGTAATTCACAAAAAGCCTAATAGGTACCCATTTGTTTGGGTTTATTTGAGCTGGTGCTGGCTATCCGGTGCTGAAGTTTTCGCGTTGTCGATTTCATTGGGTATCAATGAGGACTTTTCTGATCCGGATTTGACACTTCTTGGGAGATTTCCATCAGTCTCTTTCAACGCCAATGTACAAGCTAAAAGGCCTAACGGGATCCGAAAAGTTAGCGCCCTTCCGAAAATTTGATTTTTCTCAAAGATCCAATCGGTAAAGCTGGTTGGACACTTGGAGGTTGAGAGATTGGAACGGGGGGTAAATTTCATCAGGTGGATTCGTCGGTCGAAGCTCTCAGCGCCAAGATTGAGGCTTCGAGGCTTCCTAGACCATACTCCTGATCATCCACGGCAAACTGCTCTAACATCATTTGCAAACACTTTCCGAGACAACGAAGTTCCAGCCGGTGTGACTCGAGGCCAAGAGACGGAGGAGAACCCCTCGACTCGCCAGTCAAATTGCCCCCCAAAATTTTCTTCGTTATGGACCCGTTAAACCTGATAATCTTACGACCTGTTTCTCCGACGGCTCATCAACTGGAATACCCTGAAGGGCCGAGTTTCACGCTGTGTCAGAAATCAAAAATCTTCGCAAATCAATCTTAACCTACAAATGTTCAATTTTCGAAATTTCTTCTTTGAGAAAATGGCGCCATTAATTCAGGACAATATTCTTCGTAGCGTAGATTTCAAAAAAGCAGCATTTTTGGGCTTTTTCTTAAATCTCCTGGATTATGATGTTTCCAAATTCTGACAGTTTCGACAGTATTTTCATATTATTTGATTGTTCATTACCGGCGATTTTTCTTCGACTTTTTTTCGTTCCCTTTTTCTGTCTCTTCGCTTTCCAACCAAACCCAAACAAATTCTGGCAGTTTTTCCAATATTTTCATATTATTTGATAATTCATTATAGACAATTTTTCTTCGATTTTCCTTTCGTTCTCTTTTTATCCCTTCACGTTTCCCAAGCAAACCCAAACAAACCCAAACACATTTTGACAGTTTTGCCAGTATTTTCATATTATTTGATAATTCATTATAGGCAATTTTTCTTCGACTTTTTTTCGTTCCCTTTTTCTGTCTCTTCGCTTTCCAAACAAACAAATTCTGGCAGTTTTTCCAATATTTTCATATTATTTGATAATTCATTGTAGACAATTTTTCTTCGATTTTCTTTTCGTTCTCTTTTTATCCCTTCACGTTTTCCAAGCACACCCAAACAAACCCAAACACATTCTGACAGTTTTGCCAGTATTTTCATATTATTTGATGATTCATTATAGGCAATTTTTCTTCGATTTTTTTTCGTGAACTTTTTTTCCTCTTCGCCCCTCCCTTCGCCCTGCATCGCCACTTTATCCCTTTTTCCTATCATCATCATTATTTTTTTCGTCTTATTATTCGACGACACCGCCGAGGGACAGATCGGAGAGGATCTTCGCGATGCTTCGAGTCCTCGGTTCTAACGATGCGCATGACCCTACATACATTAAGGGCCGAGAAAGTCGACAAGCCGGCAAAGAAGCGCGGGGGACGGTATTTTGCGTCCGGGAATAAGGAACGAAGAGGAATTGAGTTGCACGAGATGGGCGAGGACGAAGCGTGCCCCAACGAGAAAAAAAACACAGACAGTAATTTAAGGCGCGCAAAGGGCCGCGAGTCGAAAGCTGTGAGATCGCGTGTGTGTTGCTTTTTTCTGACTTTTATTTGTTGCAGTCAATCATAAACGACCCGACGCAATGCACGTATTTAGATATATAGACGTAAATATAATAATAGTAATAATAATAATAATAATAATAATAAGCACTTAAAATAAAAATAGTAAAAATGACGATTCTGTTTTTTAATTATTTCTCTATCATTTCTATGTTCGTAATATTAATTTTTGTAAAGAATAATAATTGATAAAAAGATAATAATAACATAAAGTTAAAAATTCAAAACATATTTTTTCCATTTGAAGTGAATATTATGTTGAATATTGGCGAAAGTAAATAATTGTGAAATTAATAATAAAAAAAATTAAATAATTCTGGAAAGAAAGAATAATAGAAATAATGAGGAAAAATTTCGGAGCTTTTTAAAAATTTTCTGTATCGAGTCACTGATAGAGATATTCTTATAATCATCGAGATTAAATTAAAGACATTTTTAATTGGTAATATCAAAATTGAGTTGCGCCTTTCCGGAAGTAAATGATTTCGTTTGGAGATATCAATCAACGAAAATTAAATAATTCTGAAAATGAATAATCATAAAAATAATAAGGAAAAATGTCGGAGCTTTTTGAAAATTTGCTGTATCGAGTCACTGATAGACATATTCTTATAATCATCGAGGTTAATTTAAAAACATTTTTAATTGATAATATCAAAATTGAGTTACGCCTTTCCGGAAGTAAATTGATTTCGTTTGGAGATATCAATATGTCCCAATAATTTCAGCTTCCGGTCAATGTTTTTTTGCAACGATTCAAAATCTCGAAATTGACGTATCCTGAGAAGTGAAAAAAATGGTTTCGAGTTTTTTATCTTGCGATACCGTGACGATTGGAGGAGCGTGCGAAAAAAAAAAAATGACAACTAGCCTTTCCCGTTTAATTCGAGCCGGCACAGTGTGATGATGGGAAGAGAGGTGGTGAGGTCTCGTTCGGGCACGTACCACGCGTTACATTAAATTGAAGCATATCAATGTTGGAGAGCGTCGTTTGGAGTCGGTATCTCACGAGGAGAGTCAACGGGGGTGTCAATCAAACTAAACGTATCAGGGAACTCGGAGAGTCACATTCAGCCGCGCCTTAACGCGTACAATCATTCGGTTGCTCATAGCAGTATGGTACATGCGTACAGAGTACAATCCCTGACAACGTATGCTGGACGGTTTCGTGATACTCGAATTAGGCGAGTTAGACGAGTTTTGTGCGAACGGATTACCGAGGGTGAGTGAATCTCGCTCGTGGATCACTTCGTGATAAATTCGACTTTCCAGTGCAGCCACTATTTTCAACATCGAATTCAACGGCTTTATGTTTTTTCCTTTTTTTTTGGGTTTTTGTGGGAAAATAGTCGAAGTTGCTTCTTGGGTTTGGGTTTGGATTCATTGGGTTTGGGTTTGGATTCATTGGGTTTGGGTTTAGATTCTTTGGGTTTGGGTTTGGATTCATTGGTTGTTTGGGTTTGGATTCATTGGGTTTGGGTTTGGATTTGGATTCTTTGGGTTTGGGTTTGGAGTCATTGGGTTTGGGTTTGGATTCATTGGGTTTCTGTTTGGATTTATTGGGTTTCTGTTTGGATTTATTGGGTTTGGATTCATTGGGTTTGGGTTTGGATTTGGATTCATTGGGTTTGGGTTTGGATTTGGATTCATTGGGTTTGGGTTTGGAGTCATTGGGTTTCGGTTTGGATTCATTGGGTTTCTGTTTGGATTAATTGGGTTTGGATTCATTGGGTTTGGGTTTGGATTAATTGGGTTTCTGTTTGGATTTATTGGATTTGGATTCATTGGGTTTGGGTTTGGATTCATTGGGTTTGTGTTTGGATTTATTGGGTTTGTTTGTGTTTGGATTCATTGGGTTCGTTTGTGTTTGGATTCATTGGGTTCGTTTGTGTTTGGATTCATTGGGTTTGCGTTTGGATTAATTGGGTTTGGGTTTGGATTAATTGGGTTTGGGTTTGGATTAATTGGGTTTGCGTTTGGATTCATTGGGTTTGCGTTTGAATTCATTGGATTTGGGTTTGGATGCATTGGGTTTGTTTTGGTTCGGATTCATTGGGTCTGTTTGGGTTCGGATTCATTGGGTTTGGGCTTGGATGCATTGGGTTTTTGTTTATACAATAGTACAACAGCACTGGGTTCATTGAATTTGTTTAGGTTTGTTTGGGTCATAAATTCAAGTTTCCAGTCAGACACGATTTCCCACATCGAATCGTTTGCGTTTTCAATTTTTTCGTTTCTTCCAACTTGTATGAAAAAAAAAAGTCAACGCGATGAGTTTGAGCTTAGGTTTGAATTCTTTAATATTTTCGTGTCACTAGTTAAAGGGGTGACCAGTTAGCCGTGCACTAGTGCATCATCCAGATAATGGAAAAGCCACAATTTTGCAATAATAATCTTTGGATTATTCATACCAATACAAATTATTATTATTATCATTAGTATTATCATTATTAATTCTTAAATAAAAAGAATATTATTGTAACAAACTTAAAAAATATATTATGCGATATATTTACTAAAATAATTATTTATTAGTAGTCTGATAATAATAATAATAATAATTATTATTATTATTATTATTATATAATCCTTGGATTATTCATACCAATACAAATTATTATTATTATGATTATTATTATCATTATTAATTCTCAAATAAAAAGAATATTGTTCTAACAAAATTAAAAAATATATTATACGATATATTTACTAAAATAATAATTTATTAGTAGTCTAATAATAATAATAATAATAATTATTATTATTATTATTATTATTATTGCTAAAATACGTGACCAATTAACTATATGCGCGAACGGATAATCAAAAGACGGATTCGTGTATACAGTGAGCGTACAAAGGACAGCAAGCTTGTGTACGTATGAGTACATAGGTATACTAGATATACGCGACGTATGAAGGCGGAACAAACAGAGAGAGAGAAAGAGAGAGATTGTACCGGCTCAATCATGAGAGCGACCATTAGCGCTCGTCGTGGCTCTCCTGTCAATGAATTCATTGCTGTCTATTACGATCTCAAATTCTCGTCTGTTGTACGATAATCTAGCGATAATGAGAGCTCGTTACGAGAGTGCAAAGAGAGAGAGAGAGAGAGAGGGAAAATTGAACAGCGAAAAGAACTCGAAGCAGTATGAACCGAGTCCTCTTTGCTCACCCAATCTTCTCCAATCCTTCCATTCTCGTGCACAAATTTTTCCCACTTTTTTTTTTTTTCAATTCATGTTTGGGTTAGGTGTTTATCTTTTATCTGGCCTTTCGTTGATACCTCTTTAAAAGGTGTTGTGGAATTCTCTAATGGGGTTCAGGTGAAAAAGAAAACTCAAAAATTCTCTCCTGGACCTCGTGGTTACTTATCGCAGGTTTTGAGATTTTTTCGATTTTTTTTTTTTCGACTCCGTTATATACAGGGTGATGGGACGAGTAATGGCGACGAGAAAGGTCAGAATTCTGGATATTAATACATTTTTAATCTTCTGAGGATAAAACGTTTTTTTGTTTTTGCTCGAAATTTTAAAAATGATTTTCAAAAAGTAGAAAAAAGTTTTTTCTTTTAGCTTTTTATATCTCGAAAAGTACAGTCAGAATTCTGGATATTGATACATTCTTAACCCTCTGATAATAAAACGTTTTTTTTTTGCTCGATTTTTTAAAAATGATTTTCAAAAAGTAGAACAAAATTTTTTTTTTTAGCTTTTTATATCTCAAAAAGTACATTCAGATCCTGAATATTGATAAATTCTTAACCTTCTGATAATAAAACGGTTTTTTCTGCTCGAACTTTAAAAAATGATTTTCGAAAAGTAGAAAAAAGTTTTTTTTTCTAGCTTTTTGAGTCTCGAAAAGTAAAAAAAGTCGTAAAATTTCTAAAGGTTCGACGACACTCTTGGGGTCACCCGGTATACACGTTTTTTCTTCCGGCATACCTGTCTCTCTCGATCCATCCCCCGTTTGATAATCTTATCAGAAAAGGATCCGAGCCCATCTCAGAAATCTCTCGAATTCCATCAGGGATTCCGTCGTTAAGTCGTTTACGTCGCATTGTCCAGGACTTCCCGCCACGACGAAATCACTCGTCCATTACTTCGCATGGAGTTGCCCCGACAGGGAAACTTCCTCCCAGCAGCCTTTTCATTTTTTGGCCAGGGGATGAATGTCGAATCTGATAATAATAATTCGACGAAAAAGTTGCCGGGGCTCGTCCCGACAAAGATGTTCCGATCGAGAGGTGAGAAAAAAAGTAACGGGTTTGAAATTTCTCCTTGGCCGTGTTAAAAATTTAAAAAAATTGGGTTTTCGTATCAGAATATATATATATGTATATATATATATATAAGTATAATGAAATATTTTATTAATAAATAATTTTTTGTGTTCAATTAATTGACTTTATTTAAATTTGACTTTATTTAACTTTTTTTAAACTTTTTAACTTTGACTTTATTTTAATTTATTCATTAATAACCAAAGAACTCTAAATTATTTAAAACAAAAAATCGTGAATAACAATTTCATATTAAACAATTAAAAAATGGATAATTACATAATAAAAAATTACAATTAAATAAAAAAGAATAAAAAATGAATTTATTCATTTTTAAAATCAAAATTAAATTAAAAAAAAATAACTTTATGCGTTTATCATTCTTTTTTATTTAATTTTGATGTTCTATTATCTAATTATCCATTTTTGAATTGTTAAATATGACATTTTTATTCCGGATTTTTTGTTTTAAATAATTTAGAATTCTTTGGTTATTAATTTTATTACTTCTGTCGTTTGGGTTTGTTATTTGTTTGAGTTATTATTTATTATTTTTTGTTGCTATTTTATAATAATTCGTATGTATATATATACATATATAAAAATAGACAGGGAGCGGAGGGAAAAACAAGAGCGTGAATGAAAATGCGTCCGGCACGAGAGTTCAATTACCGTCGACGTTTTAGCATAATTAGCGACAGGCCGAGGGTGGGAGCGAACAAAAGGAAAGTGCAAGAGAGTACGAGCGTGTATGCGAGGAAGGGGGGGGGGGAGAGAAAGAGAATAGAACGAATCGTAGAGAGCCAAGGTTTTGGAAAGAGACGAGGATCATGATATATTTATACAGTGGCTCCATACCAAATACGAAAACCGCTGCTTCACGAAATGCTCCTACGCTTGTCAGATTCTCGCGTCATCGTTCTTCTCGCCCGCAGGATTAGTTTGGACAGTTCGACCCAGTTCTTATACTTCCATCCTCCTCTTTCCCTCCCCCCCCCCTCTCCGTCTTTACCTCTCTCATTCTTTCTCTCTCTCTTCGTAAAATATCTATAGATAGCCTCGTTCTTCCATCTCCCAAAATGTGAAAGAGAATTAAGGGCTTTGTTCTACACAGCTCTGTTCCACGTAGTAAATTATTCTGTCGGGTGTCCAGAATGATTTCAGAAACACCAGTATCGTATAGTAACCACTCCAAAATTCATCCTCACTCTTTTTCTCGATTTTAATTTTTAAAGTGAAAAAAACCTTAAGGTGGATACATTTAATTATCAAAATAAAAATAAAAAAATATTTTAAGGCCTTTTTAAAGTTCTTTCTTTCAGATCAGAAATTACATCCATGCCTAAGCTTTTTCTCTAAATTTAATTAAATTTTTGACAGCAACCAACGATTCTTAAGGGGGTGGAAATTATTTTTAACCTAAATCGTATCGTAACCACTCTAAAATTCATCCTCACTCTTTTTCTCGATTTTAATTTTTAATGTGAAAAAAACCTTAAGGTGGATACATTTATCTAAATCTTTTTTCCAAAAAAAATTATTTTAAGCACTTTTTAAAGTTCCTTCTTTCAGGTCAGAAATTACATCCATGCCTAAGCTTTTTCTCTAAATTTAATTAAATTTTTAACAGCAAAAAACGATTTTTAAGGAGCTGGAAATTATTTTTTAATTTTTTAACCTTAAAAAACATAAACGAAGTGTGCTGACCTCGAGCTCTCTTTTTTTGACGATAATGATTTAAAGTGAGGAAAGAGTTGAGGGTTGAGAATCTTAAGGGGGGTAAAGTCTCTTTTTTGAGGTTAACCGTTTCGAGTGCTGCATCCATCTGGGTAAATGCACCCTTGGCTCAAACTCGTCAAAATCGTTTAGCACAATGACCACGTGCAGCAAAGTTTGGAATGGGAAACGAGTCAAGTTTGGAAAGCGAGTCCGAAGAGGTTCGACGAAAGTTTTACTGAGGCTGCATATTTGTAGGAATAATAAGAGAATCCATACGGTATGAATTTCTCCAAACGTACAATTTTTGAATTTCATTTAAAAAAAAAAAAGAAAATCATCGTTATCGAATCGTCCGGATTTGCCTCCTTTGGGTTTGTTTGGGTTTGGATAATAGAAGAATAATAAGAGAATCCACACGGTATGAATTTCTCCAAACGTACAAATTTTGAATTTTATTTCAAAAAAAAAAAAATAAAATCATCGTTATCGAATCGTCCGGATTTTTCTCCTTTGGGTTTGTTTGGGTTTGAATAATAGAAGAATAACAAGAGAATCCACACGGTATGAATTTCTCCAAACGTAAAATTTTT